>JANHGB010011852.1:12741-43886 GCA_026283785.1 Coracopsis vasa | reverse complement strand
GCACCTTGTTGTTTTTCATGTGCCTTAGCATGCCTTCCAGGAGAATCTGCTCCAAGATTTTGCCAGGCACAGAGGTGGGACTGACTGGTCTATAGTTCCCTGGGTCATCCATTTTCTCCGTCTTGAAAATGGGGGTTATATTTCCCTTTTTCCAGTAGTTGGAAACTTCACCTGTCTGCCGTGATTTTTCAGATGTGATGGACAGTATCTTAGCAACTTCATTTGCCAGCTCCTTCAGGATCCGTGAAAGGATTTCATCAGGTCCCACGGATTTGTGCATTTTCAGGTTCTTAAGACGGTCTCAAACCTGATCCTCTCCTAAATAATAAATAAGTATAGTGATTTTACAACATATTTTAAAAATATCTTTAATATTTAGAAAGAAGATAAATGTCTTCCAGAACTCACAAATAAAAACATTTCAGATTCAATTTTGAAACACGTGCCCATCTAGTTATTAACTTACATTAATTTAGAAATAACTTGGAAAGCATGATTTTGTGCTACTTTTATAACTTAGAAATCATAACTAAGAGCTTTACCTGCTCAAAGCCATAGAAAAACAAAAAAGTAAGTAAATGCAAATAGAGTTCCTAATAAACAGAATAGAGGACTAAACCGTAACATAATGTTTTAAGAATTATGAAAAAGTGTTTGCTCATTATCTCCAGAATTTGTATATCTTCTAGAGCCCTAAATTAGACATGAGTCTAATTTAGTAGGATTATGATTCATATTTTGCAACATTATCCTGGCTTTTTCTATGTCAATTTTATGGATAATTAGTTTATTCGGGGTATTTTTACAGAGACAAAAGAGCAATTAGTGCTTCACACCATTTAATAGAAAACCCCTAACTGTCAAGCATAGGAACATTAGAAGCAGTTTATCAACATTTGTCTTATCCTTATTATTTTTAAACTACATCTCCCTATTTTTTAGGCTGTAGAAATATACTACAGGGTAACATCGTACCTGCAAGGTCTGAAGAAAGACAGGATTTATGACAACAAAATATTCTTTTATGTTTCTTAATGATTAATCTATGTAGCAAAAGAAAGCTGGTTGTTGGGGTCTTGGACACATATTTCTCTACCCTCATGGTATAAAGATTTGAGAATTTCAGCAGAGAAAGGGGAATTTCGCCCTAGGATATACAAACCAAGTGACCAACCTGGAAAGGCAGAAATAGATGTGGAAAAATGTAAAAAAAGTAGTAAAGACCATTTAGGTGGCATCTTATTCAGTGATCATGTCTTGAAGGAAACTATGAGGCAAAATAAACTCGGTTGGATGTTTTTTTTTCTGGATGCTGCATATGATTTCTTATGCTTGAGTTCCATAATCCTTGGTGATTAAGAATATGTTGTACCAGCTTTTCTAACAAGCCAACATTTGTACCAATTTGTTCTGCTAGAACAGAATTGTATTTCTGGGTGCACTCAAACATGACAGGTGTACTGCTTTGATATTCTATTAAATGCAGCATAAATACTCTTAAATTTACATCAGAGCAATATTCTCTGAATTAGTTGTGAACTCCACTTTTCGGCTGTGTTAATCTTTGCTAGAGATTGCAAGGAAAAATTATAGTCTTGAATGAGAGGAGACTTGCCAATACAGGTTAAAGTATAAGATCTTTAACTGATGGTATTTCTTTAAAAGCAGGATTTGTGGAATATTTTGACATTAATCACTCCAGAAGTGAAAAAACACACAGAAATAGCATGGCCATTTTACTCTAGCAAACTTCTCCACCTCTCTCACATACACTTGCTGTAAAGGTCTAAGATATTCAGTCAATTAAATATAATTTAATTTATTTAGTCAATTAAAGGTAAGCATTTGTTATATTTTGCCAATTTCTTAAAAAATATTATTTTCTTCATATACACATAAAGAATTAAACTATAGGATTGTACAATTTCTATACTAAATAAAGGAATTTAGTTGCCTTAACCCAGCCTTCAGGCATGCTGACTTCTAGAATAGAATCCGGAACTCAGACTCTGGGGCACAACGCTCCAGGTCAGAATCTCTTTTTCACCTCCAAGAGCCTTGCACCCTTTACTGAACACTGGCAAGGCTTCCAGAAGTAGTCCCTCAGTACACATCCTTTTTCCAACCAGGAGAAAAAAAATTGTTGCAGGAAGATTGTAACTTTTTGGCTTATTGTGTTCCATGTAGCAACAAGATATGTTATTATATAAACTTTTGGTAATATCAGTGATCTCAACTCTATTTTTTAGGGGTATGATCATCTACAGTACTATGCATGGTTTCTAAGTGGTTCTGGCACCAGGTCTTTTAGACAACTGATCTTGGGGAAGGTCTAATTTCAAGAGCAGAGACTGAATGAATCATTTTATTTTAGAATCTAGATATAGATGACATAGACACAGATTATATAGATATAGATTTAGATGTAGATATATAGATAGATGTATCTTTCATATATCCATACATGTCAGCAATTAATATCTTCATGTAGCTATTTTGATGCTTAACTGTATAGGTATGACTAATTTTTTGACTACTTATTACAAAAGTAGCTCGGGTTTTCTTCAGATATTTTATTATAGGTAAAAATATCTATGAAAAGCTGCAAACAGAAACATTAAAAATTCATAACGAAATGCCAACAATTTGAGTGCCTCTCTACTTTACCTTAGTTTTATGACATTCTTTTATCAAGAGCAGGAACTCTCTTGTACACAATCAGTACTAAAACTTCATATTGAAAAATGTGTGGGGAAATACAAATTAAAAAAAACAAACCATACGTAAAAACCCCAAAAATACGTACAGGCTTATCAGAAGTCTAACCTCAGTAGCAGTGAGCTGATCAGGGAGAGCCTATTGACTTTAGATATCTATGGCAGGGATTAGTAATTTTTTATTTATGATTTAGATAGTATTTAGCCTGTATAGTATTGCCCTCCATATAGAGTATTTGTCTTTCCAGAGCTGCTAGGCTTGTCCTAAGAAAAGTACTCTGTAGGGAGCTTAGATGTTTTTGTTGCTTGACCATAGGACTGTTTGAAGTTCTGTGATAAAAATTCTTCATCTGCATGGTAACAAAAAAAAAAAAAAAAGAAAGATTCATGCCATATCTAAAAAAAAAAAAAAACAAAAAACAACCCAAAACCAAGCAACCAAACAAATACTTATTAAATGATGTTTAAACTACTAGATACAATCCACTGAGAAATATCTGGAAAAACTAAAGTGTTCTAAACAGAGATAAAATTCTTTATCTTTCAGATTGGTATAATATTATTAAAGCCACTAACTAACTGTACTTCAACTTTCAATTGGATTACATCTAGAAATTCAAAATTACATTTCACATATTAGGTTTATGTAGCTATGCTGAGTACTTCTGTTCTTCAGGGACATGCTTTCTTAAGGAATATACAAGCTGAAAATTGATCTGTCTGGTAACATCATTGAAGGAATTAATTCTCATGTTATAAGAATTGTAAGAAGCAACTTCTCTGCTGGACTAGTTCCATTTGAAGTCAATGAGGTAATGTCAGGAGAGAATGTGGCAGTGGTTCCAAGTGTATTTTGTGTTCATTTTCACAACAACAATTAGATATTTTATTTTAAATATATTCTGTTCTATATCTTCTTTTTACATACTAACATAATATGTTACAAAGAATGGTTTCTTTTTCCTGGCTAATTTATGCAGTCTTGCAGACCACCTTTAGTATGTTTGACTTACAGTTAGCATATTTATTTTCCCACCAGTAATTACATCCTGCCTAATTTCTGTTATTGCCTTTGCACTTACAATGTCCAAATATTTAAGATAAATAACGAACATTTACCCAGTTACACTGAGGGTGATTCTTCTTCATTAAAGAGTCATGTTAATGCCTCAGTGTCTTCATTAGATGCAACAATGATATATCTATTTCTCTTAGAATCTTTCAGGACAGTTGTCTACTAACTGATTTCTGGCTTCACTCTGTGTGTGTGTGTTGGTTGTTTTTCCCTAGCTGTACAATGCATTATGAGATTTGAAGTGTCATCTCATTACAGGTTAATAGTATTGAGTGTTAGCTTCTAACATCATTTAGAGATTATGATCTGAGCTGTATATTTTATAAATAGCTAATTGTTTAATCTGATGTTGCTCATCTATAGGAAGCAAATGGATAAGAAATCTGATCTTTCTTTGAATAATGATTTCATTAGAATTTCCAAAACTAATCATCATCTTCTCACACCAGACATTTACTTCTGTTAGATACATGTTGCAGCAACAATGTGAATAACAATATTTGTTATTTTCTAATTGTGCTTCTGTCCACAAGATATAAAACCAAATGTATCTAACAAGGCTTGTAAATTACCAGCTGAATTTCCGTCACCTTTTTCTAAAAATAATGACACTTCTCTGCAGTCCACACCAGGAATCATATCTTATCTCTATGGTCATTACATATCCTTATCCTAAATTTAAGGCAATTAAGGAATTTAATTCAGCAGACACAGCAGTTGGTGTAGTAGTTCCTGGGATCTGCTTTGCAATCTTCTAAATCTCCTGGGAACTTTCTCCAAGATCATTGGAGGACTTGTGGGAGATCTCTGAGGAACCTGAGGGTGTCTGCTGTTGACAAGGAAGGATTATCATAGGGTGCTGTGGTTGCCAAGCTCTATCTAGCAGCTTCTAACAAGCTCTACGAGATGTCTTTGACCAGCTTTCGTCCCAGCTGACTCCTGGTGAGGAATGGTCAGGCAACCTTGCAGCAGGTGGAAGGGCTGGTCTTGATTACAGCTCATGGGGTCAGCTAACAGAGATCAGCTAGCCTTCTATGCAGAAAGGGGTCAGGAGTTCTGCTGAGGGTAGTGTGTGTGTATTCAGTGATGTGATGTGGTGCTGCACAGGAGCAGCTGTCTCTGCATCATCAGTCTTTGGCCAAGACGATGTTCCTCAGGGAGGATACAGCACTAAAGCTATAGAGAGTGCCTGTGGCCTCTTAGTGGGGTAGGGAGGAATATTTGTCTGCAGCAGGTGGTCACACTGGCAGACTACCTGCACTGCCAAACAAAGAAGTTGTAGGAGATCAGCAAACTGTCTCATCTCTGGTGTTACAGAGATCTATTGGAACTTCTTTAAGACCCTGCATTTTCAAAAGTCCAGAGTTGAGAATTCTGAGAGAAAGGAAAACAGGTAAATAGCAGGACCACAGCCCTGGACTTCCAGAGAAGACTTTAGCCTGATCAGGCACCTGCTTACAAGAATTCAATTTGATTAGGGCTTGGGGGTTGGAGTGTGTGTGTGTGTGTGTGTGTTTGTGTTTATATTCATCTTGTTCAAGATCAAGAATGGTCAATCATGATGACTAGGTTATCAGGCGAAGATGATGGGAGGTCTGTCCTGATGAAAAAAGACATCTCCACTAAATTGCAACATAATTTAAAAAAACTAAAACATGACATGGAAGCAGGAGGAATATAGACACAGTCTGAGCATGTGGGGTTGAGGTTTAGAAGGCTAAAGCTCACCTGATCCTGGATCTGGCAAGGGTTGTGAAGGGCCGTGGAAAGCGTTTCCTTGGAAAATGAGCATCCACTGCTGAATGGGTCAAAGGAGCCCAACTGAAGTAACTAAATATCTTGACCTGTTCATTCAGCTTGGTCTTTACTGGTAAAATTTGTCATCAGAGGTACAGGCCCCTGAGGCCCATGAGGAAATCTGGAGAAAAGACAGACTTGCAAGAGAGACCCTTCATTCAATGATTATGGGAGTCGGACATCAAGTTGTAAGACAGTACATTCCACAGGGGAGACAGTTTCATTGTTACAAATATTTTAGTTATTTGCATAATCATATGTAGGTAAAATGACACAGATAATTTTTGGATTGCAAAATTGTTCTTAATAAGGACTCCAGATAAAGATACTGAAAATACAAAATGGGAATTATACACTCTTGTAACAAATTAAGGTTTTTATCATGTCTTATGTTCTAGAGTCATATATGACTAGCTTCATTATATATATATCTTTGCTAACAATTGTCTAATTTTAACTGTCACTTCATGATACCTTACAGAATACTTACTTAAATGTACACTACGGTGTGTGGTGATATACAATAAAAATACATTTCATTAGTGGGTATCAGTGTTAATCTTTCCAAAAGAAGTTCTCCTTAAATGAATTGACTAAATAAATTAGTTATGGATAGCCATTTTCTTACAAATGTGACATAAGAATCTGCTTATCCTAGGAAACATTGCCTTCACTATTTATTATTTTTTTAGTCATTGGGAAACATGAAAATTCAAAACAGCCCTGTCAAGTAATTTCTTTCATGAAATGTAGTATATTTAAGACATAAAAACTTACTTAAGAGAGCTTTTCATAAACCTGTTACAAATTTTTCAGTAAGTAATGTCAACATCTTTTTTTGATGCGGCTGCTTATTCTTAAATAAATAATAGCATTAATATATATCAATGCCTACTAAAGATTTTGACACGGTAATGCCGTTATGTGTTATTTTTGGCAGTGACTGTAACTAAATTAAAAAAACCCAACAAACTTATCATACAGCTGCAATGTTCTTTGTGGGAAAAGAAAAATAAAATCTTCCTGTATTATGGAACAGAAAAATTAGTTTGTGAAATGTGCAGTCTAAATTTACTACCCTTACAGGCAAAGCATATATTTAGTAAAATACTTTTTATGGGCATAAGAACTAAGGGAGAAAACACTGTTGTTTTTTACTTAAATATCCTATGGCAATGACATTTATTTACAGATATTATTCATTAAGTTTTGGTTTCTACATGAATTTTTGATTTTTAAATTTCCCAATATTATTCAACTGTTGGGGTTTTTTGGGGGTTTTGTTTGTTTGTTTGTTTGTTTGTTCTTTTTATTTTTTAGAAAATAAAAAAGATCCCATCATCAAATGTATTTAAAAATGCACTTGGAAGTCTTGTTCATCAGGCTAATAGAAAAAGGTAATTAAACCAAGCATATTTTTTTTCCAACAGATTTTATTCTCATGTCGAATCTTCTCATACATTTAAATTTTCTATTTTTCCCCTAGCTTTTCAATAACCTTAAGGGAAGAAATACTGAGATTGCAACTTTCGGGGATATAGGAGAGCTTAGAAACTTTGACAGGCACACATTGACATGTAGATTCAGATAATTTAATTTTAAAATGAGCTTTATTTAGTTAGGGATTTATAAAAATTAAAATTGAAAATTAAAAATTAATTTCATGATTATTAAATTCACTTTTTATGGAAGGCTAGAAACATACAAGATTGAATATTATATCTTCATACTATCATCTGCAGCCTTCATGTGATTGAAAAACGGACTTTAGTTCTAACACAACTCTAAGATTGAATCCTGATACATATCTGCCCAGTAACCTGAGAAAGACTGAATTCCTCTATTTGGCAAACATTGGTGTTGCTACCCTTGCACATTTTGAAAAGCATTAGTCTCTTACTGAAGGATAGTGTGATGTGAGGTCATGCTCTCGTCACCTTCTCCACTGGCCTTATTTAACTCATTATTAGCAGTCATTCATCTGGTGTTATCAGCTATACATAACACTTTCCCAGGTACTACAGTTTACAATTTTTATCTCCGAAGTGTGTGTGAAAAGGGTAAAACCCATTTAATGAAACAGATCCCTATCAGTTATTCCTCTAAAGAGATTTAAGAATATCAATTATTCTTTCTGAAGTCACTTGGAATTTATACTTGCAACATTGCCTTCCTATTTACCTTTCCAAAGAGTGGGAGAAAACTCGAGGAAAACCCAAACCTAGTCAAAATCCAGACTATGGTAATTTAGAGCATCAGATTTCATCATGTTTAAGGGGGAATCTACTATGAAAATTAAGACTTTAAGGTAGAAAAGCATGTTTCCTTTTGTCTGAATGAATAATCAACAACTGTTTTAAGTGAAGTGGCCACCATCAGCAATTCACATGCTTAGCATGTTCCGAATGTCTGAATTATATAGTGCAGAACTAAAGACAGTATTGCCTGCAAAGGATGGCACTTTAGGAGTCTCTGTCTTTTGGTTGTGGCAAAATGATTCACAGTTTAAATTAAGAGCTTCTAGAACCCTGCAGGGTGAAGCTACTTCATTGGCTTCTGTGATTCTCAGAAGCAATTTTTCTTTTCTCAGTCTGTGCTGAGAATCCATGGCAGACATAAGCTTTCACAGAGGAACATGAGAACAAAATTTAAATTGGGACAACACTGAAAATAAAATCAGGGGTGGGGAATGGGTGGTGGAAGCAGAGAGGGTAAACAAACATTCTTAGAGTCACTTTTGTAAATTATGCAGAAATATCCAGGATAATTTGCATATTTTTTCACCCTGTTCACTGATTAGCGTGTTCATTCCTACTATTCCTCTACTTCTTATATTCTACCTACAATCAATATAATATGTTCACTTTAGTGGCAACACAGTGTACATGAAGACTGATGTGTTGCATAAATACTCCAACAGTATCACTGAAGAGGAATAGAAAATATCTATTTCAGTGCCATGCTTTGTTATAGTCTCCAACAGAAAGGAAGTGTGCAATTAGAGTAGATTTCAGATAGGTTCAGACACCAGCTGTCAGCATATGACAATCTCTATACAATAAAATGGAGACTTAAGTGAAGAATTTAACGAATAGAACAATCAAATTTCCAAATTATACTTGCTAAACCAGAAGTTCCTAACTCTTGTAGAGTTTATTCTGGTGGAAATCTGCCTTTTGACCCTTGTCTTAATCTTTAAAATGATCTTAAAGCATTTTTTAGCATTCTTCATTCAATAATTAAATATAAGGTAGATGATCTTAAGGTCCTTTCCAACCCTAACCATTATATGATTCTATGATCTTTCAAATATGTTCTATTGACTCATCCTTGTCAGAGGACAGAGCCCTGACAATGTCCTATGGTTTGGTAAAACATCAAAGGGTTGTGGCACATGATTATCACAACACTTTTGGGGAGGGAAGCCTTATCTTCTAATTCTCTGTACATAACAGTTGGTACTGATACAGAAGAGTGAAAGCTGTGTAAATACATACAAGGCTACTTCATCTTTCACACATTTCCTATAATATTTTCACTAGCATGATACCTGGCCTTGATATCAAGAGTGGTTGCAAAAAGTGAAGGGCAATGGAAAGCTTCTCACAAACACATAGATATACACATAACTCTTGGAAAGATCAACCATCAACAGCAGCAAAAAATCAGGGCTCCTCACAATCTTCAAGGAAATAGGTAAACAAAGAGCCAAGCACAAGACAGAACTGGTGTTTGCAGCAGCAATCCTGTTTTTGCAGTACAGCCCTATATCAAAACAGCTGTCCATGGCTGTGCTTCAACACCTTGTAGCAGCAGCATCTTACTCCACTTTACTTAATGTCAAGCTTCCTATCTTATTATGGTGTTTGCTGAAAACAGATTATTTGAAACAGATTATATTAGCTTAATAACACAAATTAATGGTCTAAATTTACTGCTGAGTGGCAGCTTGCAAGGACTTATGGGAAGATCCCATTTCTAAAGAATGATACTCATTAAAGGCATTTAAATGTCTACTTACAGATTGGCAAAGACTGTATGTTCATTTCCCTAATTTATTCCACCTGAGGATATTAAAGCTCTTCACAAACTTGAATAAAGCCTCACCACCCTATGTGAGGCAAGAAAATACAATTATCTTCATTTTACTGATAGAGAAATTGAGATTTCTGGGAAGAAATTAGAGGTTATTTCATAGTTTTCTACCTTACTGAAGTTCTATCACTTTTCTTTGTGTAATTCTATCATCACTGTTATTTGTGGAATATTTAATGATTAAATTTGAAGCGGGAATAGTGAATTTTGATAGCTTAGATAAAGATGAATTCTAAGTGTTTAAAATATCCAGAAATGAGCTATAGCCAAATCCATTAAGATTTGCAAGAGCAGTATTAGTTCATAACTATCACAAAATAATAATGTGTTACCAGGAAAAGATAGGAAAACTGCTGAGGGTGATTTAAATTTCAAAAGTGACTAACATGCATGTCATCAGTTTGAAAGAAGCTACTTGAGGCATCTTAAAAAGACTGCTTTTCAGAAAGATGTTGATCTCTCCAGTGCCCTTAAAGGTATGAGATACTCAAACAGTGAAGCACCCTTAATTCTTAGATATTTTTTAAAAATTAATCTTTAAGGTCTTTCTACCAAATAATGCCTGTTTCATATAATGTTTACACAGTGGCTGCCTCAGTGGAATAGCTATAGTGAAATAAGTAATATGTCATAAAAATTTTGCCGTTAATCAGTATATCATAATCTTTAAAATCATATCAGATTCATATAAACTCTTTAGCATTTCCCTTATATTATTAAGCAAAATAAAGTTAAAATAAGTATGAACAGAGTAACAATAAATATAATTAGAATTTTGTACCTTGAAGTTATCAATATTAGTACACAGTAACATTTGTAATTCCCAGCTCTAATAATAATATTTATAATCAGAAGTGTAGGCACAAAGGCGGCACAACACTTTCTTTCAGAGGGTATTATTTTTTTTTAATTAGCCTGCATAATTGTTTCCTTTTCCACTAACTTTGCTATTTAGAATTAATATTTTTATATCAGGTTTGGCTCCGTCAGAGCATGAGGGTTTTATAATTCATACATGAAATATTAACCTGCAAGCATTGCCATCTTAACACAGCCCTTTGTACTGTATGAGGATTAAATTATAAATATTAAAACAAAGAAAGAAGAAATAATCAATATGAGTTGCAGCAAATTAACATTTTATTATGCCTTTTGCTTTTTAGGCACAAAGCATGTTCTTACTGCTTGTTCTTCATTCAGTTTCAAATATTTTGGCTTATGTTTAAGGTATAGACCCTTCTTTTTACCTAATCAGAAGGAAGAAACATTTATTTTTTCACCTGTTTTTTCCCTCCTCATTTAGAGTTAGAAGTTGACTTCTGTTAAGGCAGATAAACTTCCCTTCACTGATAACATTAAAGTAACATTCTTTACACTTGGAGGATCTGTATGCTTACAGATGGCTATGGTTATATATTCACTTGGAATCCAGCTAAGAAATTATGGAATATACTTATTCTCTGCCTAATGTTATAAAACAATTAGGTAGTGCATAAATATCAGAGTGACATTAGGTTCGATGATGGAAAAAGGACATGATGAGTAAACATTTTTAGCATCTTCCAGTAGTTAATGCTGGTGCAGTTCTTTTCATAGAGTTAAAAATTGCATGACTGTGAGTTGTGGATGAAGTCTTTATTTAATGGCAACTACAATTTATGCCTAAGCATGGGATACTTAAGATTTTAGGATTTACTTTGACGTATTTATTTATGTACTTATTAAGGCAAAACTATTTGAAGTATTTGGCTTCTCAAAGTTGTGCAGCCATTTGTTTTAAATACAGGTTGAACTCTGAAATGTTTTGGTTTGTAACTTCATGTGAAAGATCATACCATTCCAGGGTGAGCCCTTTTGGATTCTTCACATTCTTGTTCATTTATACCTAATGTGTTTGGTATGCAGTGGTAGGATCAGTAGATTCTGAACTTACTACTTTTTTTCACTGTTTACTAAAAGGAATTTCTAAACTCCCATAATTTCACTGCGATCTTGAGTATTCATATTCTCTTAACCTTTTTATGCTATGTACATTTTCTTGGATAAATGTTAGATGTACTGTCCATCGGCAATTTTTTCTGTGAAAAAAATGTAACTATAGACAAAGTTGAGAAGTATATGTTGCCTAACGTAAATGTCTTTGCAAGCCAGGGTGAAAGTTCATAGTGAAAAGAGTCAGTAAGAATCTAAGAGTAAGGAAGCTTAGGTAAGCTAGGTGTATGTTAGCCCAGACTAACTCCATAAAATATAAGACACATCTTTCCTGCAGCTGAATTCCCTCTGGAGCATGGGATTTTGAAATCCAGAATAAAGAAGTCAAAGGCATTTCAATAAATTAGGAGCAAAAGAGATTAGGTCATGGTGTTCAGGTCCTGACTTAGACAAACTTTGTAACATAAATGTCCCTACACTGTGGATGTATTAGCATGAGTCTCACTAGACTAGCAAAAAGCAGTACAAATGGAAAATTGTACATGGAAGGGATCATAAAGTCACTTGCTTCAGCAGGTCTCAAGCCTGTTTGGCAAACAATAATATAGACATAGCTTTATCTCCTTGAAAGAAAGAAGGATGGAGTAGCAAATCTTAATATTACTAAATCTCTAAATTGTCATCTTTTTAAAACATATTAAAATTTTAACTTAATGTGAGGCAATTACTGTGTAGAAAGTTTTATTTTTCCTTGAAGAAATACTAAAACCATGTCAATATAAGAATATCTGAAATCTCCAAAGCCAGGCTGAAGGTTCTTGGCCTAATTTTTCTACAAACCTATTCTGTTCAGTGATGTTTTGCTAAAATGTCACTTGAGAAAGCAAGCTTGTTAGTGAAGACAAAAGTAATTTTCCAACTGAACACAACAAAGTTGTATTTGCTCCATCTGCAGGCTATCAAAACATATTCACAAGGACTTAAAGATTGAAGAACACCTGTTTTGACTTGCAAGATTTACATATAATTTTATATACCGACAGACCCATTTAATCAACACCATTATTAACACACAGATGAATCATCCATCAAAATATATTTTACACTCTCACTGTGTATAGTCCTGTAGAACCTGAGCATAACGTATTGTCCTTGAGACAGCATTCCTTGTGAAAACTACAATCTGCTATTTCTTTTGCAAAGCAGCAATATGGCTAAAAAAAAAGAGAGAGGATAGTTTATTTTAGTTTTAAACTGATCTTATGAAACAGGAAATACCTGTTAGCAGTTTCCAGAGAAAGATATCTTTGACGCACAGTAAACTACCTGCGGAGATATCTCTGCTACTTCAGACTGCCTTCACAGTACAAATGCAAGATCAGTTTTATTGGAGTTGTAGATTATTGAAATAACACAGCAGGGTAGAAAGCTGATGATGACTTAATGTGGATTTGCTAAGGGCAGCTCTTAAGGTCTCAGACACTGCTCTTAAAAGTATATTTTAGAGAAGTCTGCTTCCACAGAAAGTATCAACTGTTCTTAAAGCTAGAATGTCTGTTTGTACTGGAAGGAAATGGAACCTTCCCTATCTGCAATACATATGTAGGGTAAATAAATGGAGATTGACAATAATTCGGTACCTTTTTTTTCAGTACAGTCTTTCTTGACATCTTTTCCTACAAAGGGTAAGACAAGACCCTGGAGCATACAGTTCAGGAGTAATAAAGACACCGTAATAGCTAATGGAATTAGTCATATAAGGCATTCTACATAGGCTAGATTAATCAGACAGTATGGACATAGTTACTATTTCACCAGTTGCACAGGGTGGCTGGCAAATCCACATTTGTCATTTTATTTTCTGAGATGTTTACAGAGCCACAAGATTTAGAGAGGTAGCAAGCATTTAGAAAGGCTGAAGAGAAACAGGAAAAAATATTGTGAAGTGTATTAAATAACTGTCATTGCATTTTTCTGCTTTTTAAAGTGTAGTCTCTAGTCCATACAGAAGGCTGTTTACATATAGTAGGATATTTGTCAGACTGAGAAAAAGGTAAAACACACTACTATAGATAGATGACCAAAATGTTTCTATTTCACTGCTGAAAAGTAAATATAAAATAAGAACCGTGCCATGCCTGAGTCTGCTGTTTTGGAGATATAAGACTCTTTCTTGTTATTTACAGTTTTTGCCATCAAAATGTGTAATTTGAATTCTTAGACCAGAAGTTGTAGTTTTATTAATTTTTTTCTAGAATCCATAGGCCACCATGTGCCTCCTTCTAAACTTATACTTTTTATCAGCTTCTGTAAATCTTTTTGAGAAAATGTAGTATTGTCAGCATTTAATGCTATTCTAAATGTCCTAGCTTCAGCAGTAGCAGTCATTTTTCTCCTTCTTGGTAGCTGGTGCAGTGCTGTGTTTTTGACTTTGATCAGGGAACAGTGCTAATAACACACCGATGCTTTTAGTTCTCGCTAAGTAATGTTTACTCCGACCAAGGACTTTCTCAGTCTCATGCTCTGCCAGGGAGGAGGGGAAGCCAAGAGGAAGCAGAGGCAGGACACCTGACCCAAACTAGCCAAAGAGGTATTCCATACCGCACCACATCATACCCAGTATAGAAACTGGGGGCAGTTACCCAGAAGGCCCAGATCACTGCTCGGCTCAGGTTGGGTATAGGTAAGCGGGTGGCGAACAAGTGTATTCCATCCCCTTGTTATTCCCTTTGTCATCATTATTATTGGTGGTAGCAGTAGTAGTTTTGTATTGTACCTTAGTTACTGGATTGTTCTTGTCTCCACCCGTGAGAGTTACGTTCTTTCGATTCTCCTTCCTGTTCCTCTGGGAGCAGGAAAGAAGAAGGAGTTATTAATCTAAGACATTAATAATCATAATAATTTAGAAAATATAAATTCTAAACTATTTACAGGGTGTTTTGGGGCTTTGTTTTCATAATAAAGCAGCAGCTTTCCAGGACAAAGTTCAAGCTATATAAGGTACTGTATTCATTAGCTCTACAATGGTACCATAGTCCTGAGTAAATATTGATAGAATAATGCATTACATGTCAAGACAGGTTTTTTTATAACTACATCATACAGAATGGAATGGTTCATATCATAGATCTGTTTGAAAAATTGGACACTGAAGAAGAGATGATCTCAAGTGACATTTGGCCAAGTTCAATTTCAGCCCTGCCGTGTTGATACGGTAATATGAACAGTATTTTTTCATGAACTTCCAAAGTATTCTCAAATGCAGCATCATCAAGGCAACATTGTATTCCAGGGATGCTACTAACAATGGTAAGCATTATTTCCAAAATGCTGGGTGTTGATACAGCTCTGTATAGTCATATTTAAAGTGGAAAAGACCAACATATAAATGTTTTGAAAACTGTGTAGTACTTAGTAGCATTCTTCAATGTCAAGGACCCTAAAAATAAAAAAAAAACTGGTTTACTTCATGAATAAGGTATTGCAAATAGTTACTCAGTTAGTGGAAATGAATGGCTATAAGCACAGCTGATCCTAAAAGCTGATACAATCCTTTAATCTCACTGATTAAGTGGGAACACTCAATTTCTCCATTACTGTTTTAGAACTAAGTTTTAAGCCTTTGGAATACAACATCTCTCATTTAAAATGGTAAGTGTATGAAGATAGGCTGAGGAAATTGGGGCTGTTCAGCCTGGAGAAGAGAGGGCTGCGTGGAGACCTCATAGAAGCCTTCCAGTATCTGAAAGTGGCCTGTTAGGATGCTGGGGAGGGACTCTTCATTAGGGACTGTAGTGATAGGACAAGGAGTAATGGGTTCAAACTTAAACAGGGGAAGTTTAGATCAGATATAAGGAAGAAGTTTTTTACTGCGAGAGTGGTGAGGCACTGGAATGGGTTGCCCAGGGAAGCTGTGAATACTCCATCTCTTGTGGTGTTCAAGGCCGGCTTGGACAGAGCCTTGGGTGACATGGTTTAGTGGGAGGTGTCACTGCCCATGGCAGGGGGTTGGAATTAGATGATCTTAAGGTCCTTTCCAACCATAACTATTCTATGATTCTATGTTACGTGGACTTTTAAGCTTCCCAGCAAATGTTTTTCTCAAACAGACTTTTTCCATTGACACTATTACTTTTAAAGGCAGAAATAGGATAACAGTGTTTGGCGGTTTTGAAATGGTTTGCTGTCTGCATGAGCACAGCAGCAAATCAATTTTTGTTTAGGACATGAATATCACTGTGCACAATATAGAAACCAGCAGGTGTTCAATAGGAAACAGAATTCATATTTACTTGCAAGCAAATACTGTTCCTCAGTCAGTCTCTGGATTTAATTTAGGTTTAGCACATAGCAAACCTCTAAAGCATTTTAGGTAAACAGATTTATGTCAGTACAGAGAATGTTGGGCCACTTTCCAGCACTAACTTGACAGAATGAGGATGAACTCCTGTCGTGATTTAAGCCCAGCCATAAATCAGAACCATGCAGCCGCTCTCTCACTCCCCCACTTCTTGCCCCTACTCCCAGAAGGATGGGGAGGAGGATCAAAAGAATGTAACTCCCACGGGTTGAGATAAGAGCAGTCCAGTAACTAAGGTATAATACAAACCACTACTGCTATCACCAATAATTATAATGTTAAGGGGAATAACAAGGGAAGAGAATACAACCACTCACCACCCGCCGACAAATACCTAGCCCGACCCAGCAGTGATCTAGCCCTTCCTGGTAACTGCTCCCAGTTTACATGTTGGGCATGATGTGCTGTGGTATGGAATACTTCTTTGACTAGTTTGGGTCAGGTGTCCTGTCTCTGCTTCCTCCTGCCTTCCCCTCCTCCCTGGCAGAGCATGAGACTCAGAAAGTCCTTGATCAGAGTAAACATTACTAAGCAGCAACTGAAAACATCAGTGTTATCAGCACTGTTCCCAGGCTGAAAGTCAAAAACACAGCACTGCACCAGTTACTAAGAAGGAGAAAAATAACTGCTACTGCTGAACACAGGACAACTCCTAAGACAGTAAAAATGTTTAGAATACACATTATTGCATACCCATGGTGTTTGGGATTGCTTATATCTACACAACAGCATTCTTTCTCAACCACATCATAAGGTTGCTGTTCAAACTGTTCAAACCTCAATGTTTTCTAATACTGGTTGCACCAATATTGGTTTGCATAATATAGCACAGTTTTAGAGATTGTTTTGCATAACATTACAGAATTTGTTGTATTTTGTATTGGTACTTGTTTTTTGCAGTCTTCTTTTACTTTTTTTTCTTTTTTTCTTTTTTTCCTTTTCCTTTTTTTTTTTTTGTGGCTGTATTATGAAGTTTAGGGATGGTGGCTGGTTTGGTTGGGTTTTTTTGGTTTTTTTTGTTTTGTTTTTTTTTTTTAATCTAGGATATTATTTAGTGATATCTGTAATAGTAGCAGTTCTTTCAACAGTTCTTACTTTATCCTGTCTAAGTAACATTGCTTCCACAACACATTTATAGCATTGTCATGAAGAAACTCACTGATCATCGCTTGGCCAGGTTTACACTTTACTGGATACAAAACTGGCTGGATGGCCAAACCAAAAGAGTGGTGGTGAATGGAGCTGAGCTCAGTTAGCAGTCAGTCACAAATGGTGTTTCCCAGGGTCCTGTTCTCGTGCCACTTTTGTTTAATAACTTTATCAATGATCTGGATGAGAGGATCGAGTGAACCTTCAGTATGTTTTCTATGACACCAAGTTGGGCAGAAGTGTTGACCTGCTGGAGGGTAGGAAGGCTCTACAGAGGGATCTGGACAGGCTGGATTAATGGAGTGTGGCAAGTGGTATGAGGTTCAATAAGGCAAAGTGCTGGGTCCCACACTTAAGTCACAGCAACCCCATGCAATGTTACAAGCTTGCAGATGAGTGGATGGAAAGCTGCCTGGTAGAAAAGGACCTGAGTATGTTGGCTGACAGCAGCTGAACATAAGCCAGCTTGTGCCCAGGTGGCCAAGAAGACCACTAGCTGCATCAGAAATAGTGTGGCCAGCAGGAATATGGAAGTGATAGTCCCCTTCTACTCGGCACTGTATCTTGACCAGGTACACTGATCCCCACTACGTATATCTCAAATTCTGTGTTCAGTTTTGAGCCCCTCCCTGCAGGAAAGACATTGAGAAGCTGAAGTGCGTCCAAAGGAGAGCAACAAGTTGGGGAAGGGTCTAGAGCATATGTTATGAGGAACAGCTGAGGGAACTGGGATTGTTTAGCCTAGAGAAAAGGAAGTTCAGGGGAGACTTTATGCCTCTCTACAGCTAGATGAAAGTAGGTTGACTGAAATGGTGTCAGTCTTTTTTCCCAAGCAACAAGATATAGGACAGAGGAAAACAGCCTCAAGTTGCACCAGAAGAGGTTTAGGCTGGATATTAGGAAAAATTTCTTCAATGAAGAGCATGTCAAGCATTAGTAAAGGCTGCCCATGGAAGTAGTTGAGTCACCATCCCTGGAGGTATTTAAAAGATGTGTAGCTGTGGTGTTTAGGGACATGGTTTTGTGGTAGACTAGGCAGCGCTATGTCAAAAATGAAAAGAAAAATTGAGAACACCAAAATGTCAAAAAGAACATCAGTTTTCTAAACAATTAAGGTCTTTCAGTTATATAACTATTTAAATGTACTTTTTACTTTGAACATAACTGCAGACCCCTAAAGAAATAAATTCTATACTTGAAAACATAAATGAACTTTGCTTCATACGTATCATTGAGTAAATATGCAAATTACTATCAGTTTGCTTGAAATTTATTTCTTCGTATACTGCAACTGCTGGAAACCAGGGGTAACTTCTTTAGCAGTTCATTGAATTGGGACTTGAGTTCAACTTTCAGAAAAACTGAAAGCAAATCTTGATTTTGAGTCTGTTTCTGTGAAACTTTTACAGGGTTTCTTTATAGAGTCTCAAACAAAGCTAAAGGAAAACTGGTACTTTGTTTCTTATATACATATTTTTATAGACGTATATATGAAAATCACTTGTATTCTTATTAGTGTAGGAAGTAATAAAACTAACGCAAAAAATCACATAAAACAACTAAAGAAACCTTCTAGAATTGAAATGAAATTGACGTAAATTTTTGAGGAAGAAGTTAAACAATGAATAGGAAATATGAAGGAAAACGTGACTAGGGAATAGCTTGAAGTACCAAAACCATGTTTATTACCAAAAACCACCACCACCAAATAAACAAAAAATGGGGGTGTCAGAGGAAGGATCCTTTATTTTCGAAGATGTGAAGAAGTGAAAACACGCAAGACATTTATTTTTGTCATTTTCCAGTAATGAACAAACAGGAACTTTTCATACTATGTACCACATTTTAGCATTCCTGTTAGTGAATACTTGTTCTGATTTTAGGAAGAAAGGGGTAAGGGACCCACTCTTATTTTTAGCAGTAGTGCCAAAATACTGTAACTCTGGCCTAATTAGTGTATTCTTGCTTTTTAGTCTTACACTCCCATGTGTTAAGAAATAAGACTGTAAAATAAGATGTTCTACAGTTGACACTTAATGTGTTGATTTTCACTGCTAAGTAAATTTCTTACTGACAAGTTATAAACCCTTTAAATATAACATTTATAGTTTTTGTGCTGCTACAACCTTGAATATAACTGATCAAATGATGCAACTGTAATTATGCTCTGTGAAAAACATAATGTATTCTGAACTAATAATTTGGCAATTTATTTTCTATAATTTCATTTTTACTTTGCCTTTAATGATTCTTTATAATTTTATAAACAGCATGGTCTTCTGACTAAAAATTAGATTGGCTTCTCTTTTCTTAGCACTGAATTGCTTAGCTGTGTATACTCTTTCCTCCATTTATTATTTCTGCAGTGATTTGAGACTGTCTCATACAGAAGTCTAAGGACCAGACTTCCAAAAAGAAATTGCACCTCCTTTAAAATGAAGTTCTAAATGTCCCCTATGCTTGACCTAACTATCCAATATTTTTCAAAAAAAAAAAAAAAGTAAAAGTTAGAAACCAAATTGAAAAACAAAAATACAGAGAGGCCCAAACCAAATCAAAAGCACTTCCTTTTCAAGGTGATTAATGTGATTTCAGTGTAAGTAATCAACTTAGGAGACTCTTATTTCTCTCTCTTGGAACCTGGAAGATGAGAAAGTATGAGAGTATATACCTAATATTAGGATGATCACAGACTTTAGAATGCTGCTTCTTCTACTAGAGAGACTTTTAGTCGAAACTGTAAACTCTTGCTTTTGCCTTATTTGTCTGTCTTCACTTTTATACTTTTGGCTTCTAAATGACTATAATGGATTTCAAGTTATACCAACAGACGTAAGTAAATCATCTAGTCTGACCTTCTGTTTAATCCAGGCCATTAAATCTCTCTTAGTTTCTTTTTCAATGACTATGACAAACTCTGTTTGTCATTAGTGATAAACAAAGAATTTTTTTGAGAAAAAAAATAGAACTTCAAAATTCCGTCTATTTTTATATTGTAGAGTTGATTGCAAACCTGTCAAGAGGGTGAATATTCACTGTATTTTTCACTTAACTCAGAAGAAATACAATAATAACACCCCCCACAAACCAAATAGTCGTTTATTTGAGCAGGTCTATTTATATTCAAGACTATTCACAACCCCTTTCTTCCCAAAATGCATCAGCACCAAATTAAGACAAAATAGTTTTACTATATTTGGTCCCCAAAAGTTTCTTATCTCAGGCTACACGCACTCCTTTTCCTTTATCAATAGCTTTGACTTTAGGTATTCTTCACTTCATACGCATCAACTGTCTTTTCCTCCTTGTGAAACACACTTTTGTGCCACTATATATTATATATCTGATTAAGAAAACAATACAGACTAAACAGATCTATGAATAACAGTCCTGCAGAAAAGAAATATTCTTTTATTATTCTGTGAAAAATTTAGAAGCTTATTGCAGACCTAGAGGAGTTAAAATAATGACAGAAAAAAATACTTGTGTAGGTATCATTAATTTTTCTTACTACTTGAAGTCTATGGAAACTTCTTAGAAATATAAAGTTTCATCCACTTATGCAGGTGCTGTTGTACATATTCCAAACAACTGCACCAAAAGACATTGTGTATTACTTAACAGATGCAGAGATTGGTCTGAAAAGGTCTAAATTATAGTTTTTCATTTTTACTATTATTTTAAAGAAAGGTGTTCCCTATTCAACCAAGGTAATTTTTTAAATTATCAGAACACTAAGAGTGCCAGTCTCTTTTAAATACATTCCCAAATCCATCAGGAATACAGACTGAAGATTTTTAAACTCTTAAAACTGTAGTGCAATGAACTAAAATTAATGCATATTGATTAATGAATCTGAAATGTGTCTTCAAATGTTTTTTCTTCCATTGCTATCTAATTGAATAATTATAGTGGAGTCTCAGATTTCATTATTTGAACTTAAGAAACTTTCATTCTAAAACATGAGGAATCTACATGAAAGAGAAAAAATAAATAAAAAAATCCAACAAAACAAACAAAAACAACAAAACCACACCAAAACCACACACAAACCCCAAGATAAAACAACACCCACACACACAAAAAAAAGCCAACAACAAAAAAAACCACAAACAACAAAACTAACTAATCAAACAAAACAAACCCCAGCCTACTCCAAACCCCCCAAAATCCCAGGCAATGCTGAGTGAAAGAGAGAGATAGGAAAATATCTACAAATTTCTGATAGAAGGGAGTAATGAAGATGGAGCCTGACTCTTCTTAGTCACACCCAATGACAATCCAAAAGTTAATGGGCATAAATTAAAGAAAATTCCAGTCAGCCATAAATAAAAACATTCACTGTGAGACTAGTTAAACACTGACCACTGAACATGGTCCTGCATTGAGCAGGAGGCCTTCAGAAATGTGCTGAAATAATTGTATGATAAGGATTATGTTGAAAGGCTATTCATCATTTAATTAATTTCAGTTCAATAACCAGTGGCCTTGTTTATCACCCCACCCCTTATTCCCTCTGAGATCAGAATAGAATACCCAAGAATAAGTCTATCAAGTAGTTTAAGTCTCTGATAAAAGACCATGGCATTAGTGGACTCAAAAGGGTGATGGGAAGATCAATTTTTACCAAGGTTGTCCAATCAGTCATATACAACTGCATTAACATTGCTCCAGTGTTCTCCTTGTCATTACAGTCATTCTGGTCACTCAGTGCAGTGACTATGAATGTAGGAAAAGACCTGACCCAGATACAAGAGGAGATCAGTAATAACACAGTACTTCATCTGGAAAAAGAAGAAGATGCAACAGTGGCTGTTTATTCTGATGCAGAGACATGCAGTCCATATTGATTAAGTCAAGGAAGCCAAGACTGTGTGACCTTTTGAGGCTGAACAGCAGATATCTTCCACAGTGACAATGACAGGAGGTGCATTGTAAACACATTCTTTAATGCTGTATATTAAAGTCCTGGAAAAAATATTTGCTTAGTACTAGTTAAATATGAATATGGCTTTCTATTATGTATAAACATAGAGTAATCAATCTCTTATTATTTAATGTTTGGTATTTTTAAGTAAGTAAAAAAATATCTCTTCTCAGTTTTTTTATAGAATGCAAAATCACACAACCCTGCACAGTTCAAAAGAACTTACCTGCCTGACAACACTTCTATTCAAAACTTAGAAAAACTGAACTAAGTCAGCTTCTTAGCAAAATTTTAAAATCAGCTAATTCAGATTAGACCTCAGCTTCTGCTGTATATATTTTTGAAAAAAAAAAATGAAAAGGTTTGCAAAAGACCACAAACCAAATGGCTCAATGTACTTTGAAAATAAAGGATAAGGTGATATATTGCATTAAGTAAGCAGCAAAGCTAAGAAGTTAGGTTTCCTATTAGTGGCTACCTCATTTCAATTGCGATGGTATCTTACAAGCTATAATAACTTTTGTAAGCAGTATCTATGGTGAGAAAGAAAGGAAAATAGAAAGCAAATAATATTATTTACTACAAATACATTTAAAAATCCATTTTAAAAAGCTAAGGGCAACTACTTAGACTTCCAGTCTTTTGCAAATTGTTACTGTTTTGACTTGCACGGAAATGAAAATGAATGCTGCAATTATATGCAAGTATAGACTGACTGCAGTGCTAAGTTTCAGTTTTCTTCTTTGATAATATTGCAGGTTACTAATTGCAGTTTGACTGCCAAAAAAAACATAACAGGTTAGCAACTGCCTTTTAAAAGAACAAATTGAGAGAACAAAGTTTTTGCTGAGATGAATGAGATTCATATGAAATTTCTCAACAAAAATCTCAAAACTGCTACGGTAAATGCTCTGTAAATTGCATAAATTCCTACTGTGTAGTATGAATATTCAGAATTAATGTGGTGTTTAGCTGAGAAATCATTTAAATGAAAACTGTTGAAAGATGTGGGAGAGTTGATTCCGGTTTTCTTGGACGTCATTAAACACTGAATAAGAGGCAACAACTAAGTAAAATGTAGGAAAATTTTATTTTGGGTGCACTGTAATATTAGTTACTGCTTTAAAACAATGACTATTTAAAAGTTGCCAAGTTGAAAAGTACTAACATAAAGCATTTCTGTATCTAGCTGTACCTGCGACATTTATATGAGGTAGTTATATGCCTTCAAAATTACTAAAATAGATACCTAGATAGATAGAGGCTAGTAAGGCAGATGAAAATGATATTTGGAAATTTAAATATAGCATAATTTAAAGTCTGTGTCATTGGAGACTTTTCCTTTTTTAATAATCATGCTTTGGAGAACATGCACTTCAGAGCAGTAAGGACAGATTTCTCCCTTTGTGAAATTAAGGTTAATTTTCCTCCTTAACACCCTCAAAGTAAAAGTCATAGTACCTTAAACAATCAAATCATTATCAGGCTTTATCACAGTAATACCAACATTTGAGTGATGGGCTTACATTAATAATGGAATGTATAACTGAAGATGTGTACAAAGTATATATTTTCAAGGGTACAGGCTGTATCAGCTCTGACATACAAAACAAAATAAAGGATGGTAGAACATGTTTTGCTCCATTGCTATATTTTTCAGAAGTGTGTATTTGAGATTAGTGTTGGTTGTGATTCACTTATCCCAATTTCTGTAAAAATGAGATAGACTTAATTTGCAGAACTCTAGTTTTGCTTTAAAGGTCATTAAAAGCAGAATTTCTTTTGTATGTTGATACATACTTAGTAAATGCCTCAAGATTTCTCTTTATAACACTCCTGAAAATAAGATAAATTTTGCAGCTTACTATTACAGATCCAGTTAGTGGTTTCTGTCTCCAGATGCCAGTTATTTGAAAACCATTTTAGGTAATGCAGAGTAACTCACAGTTTCCATCTTGGATGTAATGAGCATTCAGCAAGAGCTAATGACTAATATAAAGCAGTAATGTGCAAATGAACCCACAGATTCCAAAGAGGAGCAGAGAGCCGAAATGAGAACCATCATGTTATTCTGAGTTATCAGGGGCACTGCATTGTCCTTCAGTATAGCATATCTTCAGAATTTGAACAGCGAATAAAACTACACAGGATCATGCATTGACAAAATGAGCCAGTGTAATACAAATCTGTGAGCTCAGTAGTAGGCAGTATTATTGAAAATAACTCCAAAGATGAAGTAGAAGAATCTTCACAATTACTTCATAAACTCTGACCACCTTGTTTCTAACTTGGGACAACCAAAACAGTAAATCTATCAGTTTCTGGTAATAGCATAGGTAAAATAATTGTTGTGTGTTTATGGCATTCAAAAGGAGGTCCTATGGAGAAAAAGCAGAATAGAATTACTGCATACTAAACACAATAGAGTGTTTTCACAAACAAAAAAAATAATACAGAAATGGAGAAATATTTAGGAATACATAAAGAAAATGCATGTAGTAACTGCAGAAAGATGAAAATCAGTGAAATGGATGCAATGAAATGGGACAGGAATACCAGATGGAAAAACCTCCGTATGAAGAAAAAGAATAATATCATGACTAAAATTCTGGATGTTGGACTGGCCAGTTCTGTGAAGTGACAGAAACAAGATTGATAACACATCCATTTTTAAAAGATGAAGAAGAGAATAATAAGGAAGAGAGTGAAGATAGAGTGAAAAAGTCCTTTTTAAAAAAATCTTTTTTTTTTTTTTTTGAGTATAATATTGTTGAATTGGTGAGACATTTCATGTGATGTGTTCCTTTCCCAGGCAACTCTATTATCACCTCTGTGGGAGGTGATTTACATGGTTGATCTTGGTGAACTTTTTCGGAATTCCTGAAGAGGAAGATAGCAACTAGGATGTTACTTGCTATGAATTAGTGTGCTTTCACTGACTTGGTGGAACATTGATATTTCTATCAAATAAGGCCCACTTTGTGCATGTAGGGAATATTGAGAATGGAAATTACATTTTAGGTTAAGCTATTACATTTTAGGTTAAACATCATTACTAACTTCAAATACTCAATGTAATATTGGTAAAGCTGTATATTGTACAATACTGTACAACACAATCTTTTTATTGTACAGATATTGTAGAATATTGTACAATACAATACTTTTACATATGCAATGACTAAATGCCAAATAATGACACTTACTATGGCAATCAGGAGTCAATTTTGGTCTTCAGTGCTAGGTTTGAATAAATACTTGAACACCACTAAGTTGTTTGTTCACAACTTTGATATCCCTGTAAATTTTGCAATTTAAACTGAGTTAATCAAGTTGTTGACATTTTGAAGAAACATGAAGGACCTGAATAGTAATTGCCCTAAAGAGCAGAACTAAAGCGTGTATACATTCAATTTGAATGTACTCATATGGAAGAAGAATATTTTCTATAGCTTAATTGATACGTTTGGCAGACAAAACTCTATTCACATTATTTAGGAGCTAAGCATATTTTGACTAATGTCTATTGTGATGCACTGCATTATGAAAATGGAGCTTGATGCAAATCTGATGGTATTGGCTAGCAATCACATTCTGGAACTGGAAAAAGAATAGGAAGAAAAATCATTGTGCTTGAAGTTATTTTCTACATCATCTGTTTATATCTCCTCAAGGGTTTAATATACCATGTCTGTAAGAGCTCTGCTTTCTGAAATATAGCCTCTCTCTTCATTTATGTCTATTTGTATATATGCACATACAAAGAGACACACGCTCTGGTAAAGTTTATTTATTAGTCATATCACTTTTTTTTTTTTTTTTTTTATTCCTTATTTAGGTTACAGCTTGTTCTATATATGGATATTCTGGCACTAATTATAGAACAGATTGTGTTGGGATTTCTAAAGTACTACACTATGGCAATACAGATTAAGCAATTAACCTTGATGTCACTGTAATTATTAAGATACTTTAGCAAAATGAACTAATTTCCCCACAGGATGTTCTGCTGAAATCAACTTCCACTCTTTTTAAGATGCCAAAATAGAAAATGTTAATGGAAAAGTAAGTTTGCAATTTGAATAATCTCTTTGGTATACGGACCTTTTCAACTGTCATCTTTAAGCGTTTCACACAGTAATTCACTCCAAACTCACAATGCATATTTTTAATAGAGATTCATAAAAGTGTACATATTGAATACGACAAACCAACATGCAATAATATTCTGTGGAGGTCAGCAAAAGATAATACTTCTTTAATGTGGTTTTCCCATGCAGCTTCTGACCTTATACAAATCTTATTCTAAAATATATAGCCAAAAGGAACTAGCTAATATTTACATTGTGTACAATATCAGCCCTTAATATTCAGGTAATAAAAACACTTGCATCTAACATCAGAATATTATGTACTGAAGTCTATTAGCTATTATTATTAGAAATAGATAAAATAGCATTAAATACTTTGGTTTCTTATTAGCATACATATTTAAACTTTTAATCCTTTTTAGAATCATTTAGATATTTTATTACTTCAGTTTATTGAAACTAAATTATTTTATTAAAAATAATAGTTATTTTTAACTATTTCAAATATGAAATCAGTATTAAAGTAAGAAAAGAATCTTTACAATCTCTTCATTGCAGTCTTTTATATGTATATGTATATCTATTGTATAGGAATTTCTTTTTAAAGGAAAGTTATTTTCTTCAATCAACCATTACATTTCAATCATAACGTGTAAGGGCCAAATGCTGGAGAGAATTATTGACATAATCAGGATACAAAACTGTTCTGAGGTGAGTTACAATGTATTGAATAACTACAGTTATTTAACATTAGATGTATTAAGTCTTGTCTTTTCTTTTGTCAGGTTTTTAATAAATGTAATCCAAAGAGACACATTTTCAAACAAAGGTCTGGTTATTCTGTTTGTCTTATAGTTCCTTATTGTTCTTTATAGTTCTTATAATTATCTTATTGCTCTTTAGTGCCATAAAGAGCAATATTACTAGTAATATTATGTCTTAATAGATATTAATCATGACATTTACCTATTGAAAATATTTATTAAAAAAAGTGCATTTTGATTTCTTTAATGTATGGCAATGCATTTCCATAATAAACACTCCCAGGATAATGGCAGAAATAATTTGGGAAGAACATAAGAACTTCCTGCTTTTTCATCTCAGATTCCAAAACACAAGACTTAGGGTTCCTTCCCCTTTTCCTACAACTTTTTTCTCGCCCTTTCTTTCTTTCATTTCTCTTTCTTGTACATATTGAAGATCCTTGATTTTCTCATCCTTTTTGTCAAACGTACTTGGTGTTTTCTTCCCTCTTGTACTAAGAGTATGAGCTAGATAGTTTTGCTTTTGAATAATCAATTACATATTTCACAAATGGCTGCTCCATAGTGGATGAATGATTTGTTTCACTTGTTTCTATTGTTCAGGGCTGAAAATACTATCACATTTTTAATTTATCATGTCATTTGAATTTCTATTGAGATTCAGTTAAGTCATGATTGGCTTCAGAAATAAACATATTCAACACAATTTTTTTCTATCTAATTGTTTCCATAACCAATAAATTACTGTAATTTATGCATTTATTTTTTTTTTTATGGGCAGTATAATCAATGGATTGCAATGGGGGAAGAAGACATTCTCAGAAATTCTTTCAATCATAAATGTTAAAAAATAAGTCTTTCTGGAATTGTAACTGCAAAAAAAGATAACATCTTTTTATCATCTCTACCACGAAAATGACAGCTCCTATTAAATTTTTCAAGTTATTTTTACCTCATCCAGACCCCAAAAAGTAATTGAACCAAAATTGGACTAATATCTAAAACATAAGGTATAAACAAAGTTGATCTTAAAAACCAGATTTGAAAAAAGTTGCAAATTTCATGTATTCCTTCCTGAGTTTTGAAACATTCATATCCACCATTAAAGGAAAATCAAATGCTATAAGTCCAGCCAATGTTTGTATAGTTTCTTTTTTAAAGAAGAAAATCTGTTGTCTCTTTTTCACACACAGAAGAAAAACAAGATTTATAGACACCTCCATCATCAATACTATTAACACCTGTTATTGAAAGAAAAGAACTAAACTCCTGAGGTACAGTTCTCAAGAAAAGTACAAGACAATAATACCATCTCAGGTATTGGTCCAATTACCATTACTTTTGGCCACAAAAATCTATTGGCATCTTTAACTCTCACTAAGTCATGTAAGACAGTTAGAACTAAAGACTTTTTAGAGTCTTAATTATCCAGTTCAAAGAAGTAAGCTTTGCAATATACTAACAGATCGTTGCTGAATCAGTACCATGAGGCCTCCTAAAGCTAAAAGCAATAGTGCATCACGGATGAGATTACGATGCAGTGGTTTAGACTCTACTGTGAATTCAGTTCTGATCAATACAGCGCTCCCTGTGGCCTCAAGGAACGTGTAAGACTTTTAGAAATTACAATTTGATTTATTTAAAACATACTTTCCTGACTGAGTGGGAAGAAGGGACAAGAAAAACAAACTTTAAATACTTATTTGCTGTACACAATCCTGTAATATAACTTTTAATAATATTTTTTCCAAAGTGAAGCATGGTTAGATTTCATCATAGTCATCCAACATAAATAAATCATCTATATATTAAGAGTGTGGTATAAATTGATTTCCTTAACTTCTCATCCCCACTTTTATAGGACATTTAATCTCATGTGCTTTAGTCTTGGGATGATTTCTTTTCCAAGTTTTTGTCTTTTTCCACTAATTCTGTCATATAGAATTAGATAAACTCTTCTGTCAAATATTACCTAAAATATTTATTTCAAAATTATTTTGTCGTATGATATACTTAATTTTCCAGCTCAGTCTTCTTCCTACCCATCTTTGCATTCTGTCTTCATCCTATCTGAGATCCTACAAAACACCTTAGTGAAGAAAATTATATTTGAAATTGTTTTCACGTGAATAAACATGGAGCAAAAAATTGGTAAAATTATGTACTTCAGTAGCAGGGTTACTGCAGTAATTTTAAGGCATACCTTTTGCAGGAGGCCAATGTCAAGTTTAATGATGTAAAATTATTCCTGACATACACATTTAATTTTTTCAACTATAATGACAAATAAATCAATTAAAATTTAATCAGCTTTTCTAAAAATCTGTTCTACCTCAGTGAAGTCTTCTGAAATTTGAACAGATGTCTTTGAATGTTGCTTAGTTAGTGAAGAGGTAAGCTATTCTTTTTAGAAACTTTTGTGTAATTTATTTTAGGCCTGTTCTTGGCTGTGCAAAGCATAAATATTCTAGAAAAAAAGTTTCAGGTTTTTAAATGTTCAGAGACAAGTCAGCCAAACTTACTGATGACTGCGTTGTAGTTTTAATATATTAGTAGCAAATTAGTTTTAGTAGAATGGTTAGACTAAATTTTATTTTGCAATTTTTTTCGCTTTGACTCTGTCAGGGTAGATAGTTTTAAACATTTGACATGATAAAAATTCAAAATCCAGGAAATATGGAACTATTTAGTCACAATATTCAGAAAATAGTATATATAATAAAGAAAAATTTAGACACTTTCAATGGACTGGTTCCATATTTCTTCTACCTGATGATAATAAGGTAAAGAATAGGAAAAAAATACAAGGAGAAATATATTCAGTTATATCCATAAGCACAACATTCCTCGGTTTCACAAATAGGAAGGCAGGATTTGCTTTGGTTGCAAGCACCATCTCACTATACAATGATGTTATTTTTCAAGGTATTCATATATATTCAAATGTTAGTTGAGTTGAATAATTTTTTTTTTTAAATGTGTGAATCATTTAAAATTTTCAAAAATGTTAAAAACTCTTCTATCTTTATGATACAAAATCAGCCTAAACAAACAGACAATATTTTTAACAACAAATTACTTAATCTGTAGATCTATCCAAAATCAGTCCTTACAGTTCATACAACCATGTAAATTCAGGAAACTAATCTTTATGATTTTCCACATTGCTTTCAGTACTTTAGGTATTTTCTAAACCAATCGTTGAGTCAGATGCATGGACTCTTTGAAAAAGTTATTATTTGGTGATTTCCACAAGTTTTAATATTAATACTACTGCATAGAATTCTTCAAAGCTGTACTTTTTGATAAAAAACTTTTGAGTAGCAGGAAGCAATGCAAGAAAGAAAAGGGTTATTAAATGCAAAGATGATAGTAGTTACCCAGGTAACTACACACCAGTCAGTCTCACTTCTGTGCCTGGCAAAATCTTGGAGCAGATTCTCCTGGAAGGCATGCTAAGGCACATGAAAAACAGTAAGGTGATTGGTAACAGCCAGCATGGCTTTGCTAAGGGGAAATGCTGCCTGACCAATTTGGTGGCCTTCTATGATGGGGCTACAGAACTGATGGACAGGGGTAGAGCGGTTGACATCATCTACCTGGACTTCTGCAAAACGTTCAACACTGTCCCACACAATATCCTTGTCTCTAAATTGGAGAGGCATCAATTTGATGGTTGGACCACTCGGTGGATAAAGAATTGGCTGGATGGCTGCATGGCTGCACACAGAGAGTTACGATCAATGGCTCAATGTCCAACTGGAGACGGGTAACAAGTGGTCTCCCTCAGGGGTCGGCGTTGGGATGGACCTTGTTCAACATCTTTGTTGGCAAAATGGACAGTGAGATCGAGTGAGCCCTCAGCAAGTTTGCCGGTAACACCAAGCTATGTGGCTCGGTTGATGTGCTGGACGGAAGGAATGCCATCCAGAGGGACCTTGACACGTTTGTGAGGTGGGCCTATGCCAACCTCATGAAGTTCAACAAAGTAAAGTGCAAGGTCCTACACCTGGGTCGGGGCAATGTCAGGCACAGCTACAGATGAGACAGAGAAGTGAATCTGAGCAGCCCTGCGGAGTAGGACTTGAGGTGTTGGTCAACAAGAAACTTAACATGATCCAGCAGTGTGCGCTTTGAGAAGGAGAAAGAACAAGAAAGACAGAATGAAGGATAGCTCATCGTCAGTAGAATGAACATTTTGCTTGTAACTAAGTGACCTGGACCCCAGGTGGACTCTA
>JANHGB010011852.1:0-12641 GCA_026283785.1 Coracopsis vasa | reverse complement strand
AGAAGGCTGTGTGGAGACCTCATAGCAGCCTTCCAGTATCTGAAGGGGGCCTATAAGGATGCTGGGGAGGGACTCTTTATTACAACTGTAGTGATAGGACAAGGGGTAATGGGTTCCAACTTAAACAGGGGAAGTTTCGATTGGATATAAGTTCTTTACTGTGATGGTGGTGAGGCACTGGAATGGGCTGCCAAGGACATTGTGAATGCTCTATCCCTGGCAGTGTTCAATGCCAGGTTGGACAGAGCTTTGGGTGACATGGTTTAGTGTTAGGTGTCCCTGCCCATGGCATGAGGGTTGGAACTAGATGACCTCAAGGTCCTTTCCAGCCCTAACTATTCTATGATTCTATGATTCTATGATTCTATGATTCTATGATTCTATGATATTATCTCTGGTCTATGAGTCTGTAGAGTGTAGATGTGAGGATGCTAGACAAATGTTTTGAGAAAGCATCTCTATGGTGTTTCTCTAATGCTCCCATTTGATTGATATAAACTCATCTTAACCCTTTCTATATATTTGTTATTATTTAACGATTATGTTCCACATGATGTTCCACATGATGCTGGGCAACCCAGTAGCCTCAAGACGTGTTCTTCCTTCTTTGCATTCACCTTTAAAATATTTCTGGTAAACTTAGATTTTGAAAAGGTTTTAGGGAAAGCTGTACCACTGCCTCTCTGAGAGGTAAGCAAGCAATTCTTCTTTCTCTTTCTGCCTTGCCTTTATTTTTGGAAGGTGAAAATACCACTACCATGTACTGGGTAGATTAATTCAGATCTGTTTACATTTTTATGAATTCTCTGATGTGGAGTGTACGGAATAAGCAATTTCTTCAATCAGCAATTTATTCATAAAAAGAAGAAACAACACAGATTTAGAGTAGTAGTTTTAGAATAATAGATTTCAATCCTAGTGGCACTTATACCTAGGTAAATGGTATCAGAGTTACTAGTTGTTCAGGATATTTATTTTACTATAAAAATACTATCAAGAAAGAACTTATCACAAATACAAATGTACTTTTATATATTTTTTCCCTAATTGCAAGATGAAACATGCTCATTAGAGTATGTGAACACAAGAAATCAATTATTTTTATTTCATCAAGATAAGTTGTGGAATACAAAATAGAATAAGTCCTGTAACACCTTATTCACATTTAAACAAATAATTATTAGTTACAGACCATATAGGGAAAAAAATCTGACATCAATTTATCATTGTATTGGGTTTGTGTGGCAAGGTTTTACTACTGGAGGGTTGAAGGGTTGGCTTCTGTAAAAAGCTGCTAGAAGCTTCCCCTGTGTCAGATAAAGCCAATGCCAGCTGGCTCCAAGATGATCTGCCACTAGCCAAGGCTGAGCCCATCAGTGATGGTGGTAGTGTGCCTGGGATAACATACTTAAGAAGGTGAAAAAGTTACTGCACAGGAGGAATTGCAGCTGGAAGAGGAGTGAGAATATGTGAGAGAAACATCCCTGCAGACAACCAGGTCAGTGCAGAAGGAGGGAGGAGGTGCTCCAGGAGTGGAGATTCCCCTGCAGCCCTTGATGCTGACCATGGTGAGGCAGTCTGTGCCACTGCAGCTCATGGAGGTCCATGGGGGAACAGATATACACCTGCAGCTTAGGGTGGCATCCACCCAAGATCAACCCACCACAATCATTTTACATATGTTTATGCTTTCTGAGAACTTTTGGAATATATGGGCCTGCCAAGAAAATGTCACCTACAGTATGACGTAAAATAAATTATTTAGACTGAAATGAAGACTTTTTCAAAGCATCCTAAAATTGACAGGTTCAGTGAAAAACATCAGTGGTTTTGTTCACTGCTTTCAGAATTCTCTAAGCTTTTATTCCATAAGAAATAAGGCAGATTCAAAACATGCAATTGCATAGAATCTTCAAAACACTAATTTCTGAAGAGTTTTGTAAAAACAGGCAGAAAGGGAAAGAAAAAAAGCATAAAATATTTAAAAAACCTAGAAAATGAAAAGATTCAAGTTAAATAGGAACTTTTTATTATTAAAAAAAACCAAAACAAAATAACTGCAGGAGGATCTCAATCATACCACTACACTAAAAATCCAAGAGAAAGCATATTCTACTAAACTATTTGAGAAATGTAAGAGGAAAACTGATCTAATATTTTTTCTCTCAGCTTTTCTGGATGAGATTTTTTTTTTAGATCAGTTTCATGGTTTAAGCTGAACCTGGGACAATCAGAGAAAAAGAGGTTTTGAGATGTTATAGAAGTTACTAAAAGCTGTGTAAAAATGTAGTTATAGAAGATAACTACCAGCACTACAGCAGGCCCTGTATTTTTCTGTCATTCATAATGTTGCAGCAGAAAAAAACTCACTATGAACATTCAGAGCTCTTGGATATATATGTATGTTATGTACGTAAGTATTGGTAAATGAAATAATGTTTATATCCCAGCCTTTTCCAAGATATTGACAGTTTGGTGTGGAAGGTGTTTATTTGGGTTCTTTGCTTGGTTCTTTGCTTAGTTTATTTTTATTTTGAGAATAGCATGTCATAAAAGGAAACCAGTCTGCTTTGTTTTGCTTTGACCTCTGTGGTATTTACCTGTAATATAAGAAACAGGGCTAAAAGGGGGCAGCCTTTATGATAAGTAATTCCATTCTATATATTTGTAAAGACTATAACAACATTTTAAGAAAAAAAAAGCCTGAAAACAAAAAAAAAATCTTGTTCGTATTATTCATTTACAAGGACAGAGTTTTACTATCTTGACAGGTTTAACTACAAAGAATATGTCACCTACAGTATGATGTAAAAGAAAATATTGATTTTAAATGTGAACACACAGTACCACAGTGGAATTAACAAGTTATGTGTTTCACTCTTGTTCCTGTAGTGTTTGCAAGTGTAGAGAATGATGTTCAACCTAAACATAAGCTGATGTAACCTTTCTTTACTGAGGAATCACCACTACTAAGACTGTCTGAGTTGTTATAACAAGATATTTAGTGGATGAATGTGAATATATTATTGAACTGAATTTCCTGAGCCTACTATACACGACTAGTTGTCTGCAAGTCAATTGAAGCCATGCTTTTGGTTATAAAGAGCTTTAACCTTGTGTTACAAGAATTTTTTTTTGATAGGTTTGCTGTAAAGATGTATTTTCTGGTTCAGAACCCTCAGCCTACTTTTTACTTTCCCCCCCCTCACTAGAACTATTTCTCAATTAATTTGAATGATACCACAGGGATTTCTGAACTTTTAATTTAACATCTGACCTTATCAGTAGCATTACTACTAATTTTTGCAGATTCCTTTCTCTCTTACAGTCTCTCACCAACAGTATTTCAACATTACAGAAAAGTATAAAACTAGACATTGCCACCTCAGATCCCAGTTAATACCTGCAGGAAGGCTGTAATGAAAAATTGAAAAGAATCCCTAGCATAAGGCAAAATACTAAAACTTAATTAAACCCTCTGATGTTTGCACTTAAAAAAAAAAAAAAGCAACACATTGATTTAATTCCTTTCCTCTTCACTTTTTATTTTTTTCTCTATTCATGGCCGTATTTCTGTTATTAGGATCAATTACCCTGATTTCATACCACTCATTTCATACCAGTTTTTAAGGAAAAGATCTACAAGCTGAAAAAGCATTTGATGGAGATGGTAAAGTACTGACACTTCCTTCAGTGTCACTACAGAAGTAAATTTTATATTTGAACTTTCCATGTGAAAATTCTTAGCCAAAAATCTAACAACAGTTTGAAAAGCTATTAAAAAGTCTGAAATTCTGTGTACAGTAATCCTTTTCCTAATATTTTTATATGTGTCCTTCAACAGTTATAAAAACTGGGCTTTTGTTGGGGACTAACCAGTCAATCTTCTTTAGGCTATTTTCTATTCCAATTAGAAATCACAAAATTACAGATTATAGGACTCAAAGGGAACTCAGAAGATCACCTAGTCGCTATCCCTGTAGTTTAAAGATGACCTCTTTGGAAACATGAACTTTTTATGCTGATCACTGCATAGTCATAGCAACATTAATTTCATTGGGAAAAAATAATATATTGGGAAAAAAAAGAAATATTTTTCCATACTTATTTAGTAATTATTTTGGCTGATAAATTCCTGTGATGACCAGCTCCTTAGAAAAAATGGATGAAAAATTATGGTTTTCAACAAGATTTGTCATGAAAATAAAAAATCTATTGTAAGGCTGGCAGGAAAATTTTCCCGGTAACAGAAAAGGTTTGTCTGCTACAAAGAAACACAGAGGTCAGAGATGACAGGATATTGAATAAAGTTTACTTTCAAGGTATTAATCTTCATCAAATTACTCATCTTCAGAATGACTACTGTTAAATATACAACAGAAGTTTTACTTAAGTTCTTGTCAATAACACCTGGCTTCTTGAAAACATAATAGTTATTAATATTGAAAATTCCCCAAACCAGGATTTTAGGGGAGAATGATGCATTTTACTTTTTAAAATGTCGTGCAAGATTATGAGATCAATGCAAAATGCATTTATGATATTGAAATTTGAATCTTATTTTAGAGATGCGTAAAACAAGTTTCTAACTAACAGGGTGATTTACAATGTAACACATTAAAGAATCGTGATTGAAAAATTTGGTCACTTTTAAAAGTGTTTTCACAAATTAAAACCATTGTTGTATCGTAACAGAGGTGTGAACACTGCAGTGGTAGACACAGTGACATTATAACCTCTTACAGTTTGACGTAGCTTGGATACTTGGATCCCTAACAGTTCCTCAGATGTCACTGTCTTTTCTGGAAAAAGAACTTGGTGGAGTCAATATAAAACCGCAAGTAGGTTTCTCCCCAGAGCAGATCTCTAAATCTCCAATGCTGCAATATTCTCAGGGAAAGAAGCCTCCAGAAAAGAATACTTCTTCAAGACAAGAAGTACTGCTACAGTCTCACAAAAAAAAAACCAACCAAAAAACAAAAAAACAAACAGAAAAAAAAGATTCACCAAAAGAGAAAACTTTTTTTTTCATTCCCATATTCATGTACTTTAAGAAAATTCTGTTCTTCCTTTCAGTTCTTTAAGTTGAAAAGTGACTTATCAGTGGAAATGCAGTCAATGAGCAATAAAATCCATTCACTACATCTGCTAGCTTTTAGATTCTACCAAAATCTGTTAGACCACAAACTCACATTTTTCAATCCATAACTTCCTCTTCTTTCCATGAATCTCTTTTGCCTTCCCAACCTGTTTAGAGCTCTCATTCTAATGCTATAAAGGGTAGATACACCATGACTGCAAGTACTGTGTATATTTCCTAGTCTCAATTTATTGATGAGCTAAGCTTTCAGAAATGAAGTTTCCCTTCACAACTATTTTCCTTTAATTTGGTCATCTGCATGAAAATCTAAATTTGCAAATTAGAAAATTGGTTGTACTAGTGAAATTAATAATTAGTGAAATTAATAAATTCTGTCTTTTTTTTTTGGTTTATTATACTTACCTTTCATTTCCATCATTAATTAAATAAGACAATAAACCAGTCAGTGAAAAAGCAACAAATCACAGTAGCATCTGGAACATCTAAGTACAGTTACAGTGAAAATGAACAGAAGAGTTTTGAAAGATAAGAATTTACTTCAGAACACTGTAAGATATTTTTTCATGTATTCAAACTGAGTTTTGCAGAAAAACAATTTAGAAAACAAGAAGAAAGCTAATCTTAATGACATTTTAATAACAAACATTCTCATTTGCCAGAATCACTGTTTATTGATATCTGATCCCACAAGATGTTGCCTATATTTGGTGATAAACAGAGACTCAGAGAAATATAAACTGAAAGAATAGCCACTTTCAGGGCTCATTCTGTGTTTCACAGGATCAGGTCATAAATGAGTTTTTCAATTCATTGGTTCCACACCAGTGCATTTTTCCATTCAGCATATTTCAAGACCATTTATTCATATTGAAAATGATTGCACCATAGGATGTCATGCAACTACAGTAAATAGCAAATAGATTATCCAATTACTCTGTACAAGTAGAGACAACAAAGTATGGCATATATTAAACAAGTTTTTTGTTGCACATGCTTACCTGTTAAGACTTCAACAGCATTCTGAATCTGTTAACCTTTCTTGTGGTTCCTTCTTGTTTCCAGAAAGGTTGTGTTTCTGACAAATTTGACATGGGCATGATAAATGAGTTATATTTGCAGATGTTGCTTATATGACCTGTTTAACTTGCTGTCCACCAGTCCTGTCATGCTAATAGATGCCCACTAGCATAAATAAAGACAATTCCCGTGAATAGCAAATGTCATTAACAATAAAGTGTACCACCTAAGCTTCTCACAAGCCCTGCAGAACACATGTGATGAAGAACTGCGTATGACAAACACTATATTAGCTTTTAAGGAACACAAAATGATATTTTGTGTAAATAAGAAAATTTTCAAGACAGTTCCAGATGACCGAATATACATCTGTCTTTTTCCATAGCTAAAGTCAATTCCTGCAGTTACAAAAAATGCTTAAGTGATTGTTAAATGATGTGAAATTTTAAAGTAATATTTCTTTTTTTTTATTCTAGTGGATCACTATTTAAATTGTTCAAATGTTCTCCTTAGGCAGTAATAAGTAGAAATGAGACATACTAATTAGGAAGACAAGGGAAGATGAACATTTCTCTGACCAAACTTTTCTAGATTAAAACATAATCAAAAAAAAACCTTGGTCATAATATTTCAATGGTATTATTATATGTCTTATATTTTATTGTTAGGGCTTTCAAAACTACAGAGGTTTGTGCTCCTAAATCCCTGTGATGTTTTCTGAACAAAGTATTTTGCTAATTTGAGCAGCAGACATTGCAGAAGTCTTCGTTATACCTTTCTCTGAAAACAAAAAGAATATAAGCTTCATGGTAAGCCAAGAGGTAAAGTTTATACCCAAGTGCATGTTAAATAAAAATTTCAAGATAAATATGCAGGAAAAAATATGCATAATAAGGATAAATTTTCCCTCCAGAAACTGTCCCTTTTACTAGCCAGAAAAAAACCAGCAGTTTGGAATTTGGAGGAAAGGAGCCAAATTATATATTTCTAATAACAAAAATGGATTGTGAGAAAGTAGTAAAACTGTCCCACATAGAATCACATATTCTTCACACTACGCATAAAACAGCCTTTATCACAGGGACACAGTAACTTATGTCAGAGAGTTAGGTGTATTCACTGAGAATTCATTAATGTGACAGGTCAACAGCCCATGACAATCATGGAAAAAGCTAGAATTTAATAATGAACTTTCTAGGGAAATTCTGAGGAAGATGCAGTGTAGGAGATAAGTACAAATAATGGTATACATAATGATCACCGTTCCTCCAAATATATGCACATAGCATATTGCTACATTTATGGAAATTAAGCTAGGACATGATGACTGACACTTTTATTATTTATTCATATGAAAAAAATAATAATACCTGAAGAAAAAGTCCCCAGGTTTAAAATTTTCTGTATACATAGGACCTCATCAATTTAAAGTGACTATTCTCTTGGCTTTATTTCCTTCTTTCCCTACCTCTTGTCACTGTATTCCCCAGTAAGTTTATATTAGACTGTACTCAAAACTTCAGGAAAGGAGGATATCACTAGAAGTCTCATCAGCCATTTGGAAACAAATGATCGGAGATTATTTTAAAAGTTGATATTAGCAGTTGAATAAAAAATAAATAAATATATAAATAAAAATCTTATTGAATAATAACTGTGCACTGCTTTTCCTGAAGCACCATAAGGCAGTATCTAAAATTGGAATTGGAAAAGGGAAGGGGTAACAAAGGAGGAAATGATGGATTTGGGAACGGGAATAGAGAGTAAGGGCAGAGAAATAAAGACAGAGCAGCAGTTTCCAGTTCAGCCATCCCTTTTCAAACTGTTTACTACTACAAGTACTTTGAAGTCTGTCCAGTCTCCTGTGTCTTTTCTCTGCTGGTGGACAGATGATAGATTTGCCACTGTGCCCTCATACCAGCTGCATCCAGCTGGTTCTCTTTCCAAATGACCTTCTAGCTGTGCCTATTTGATGTGTATTCCCAGTCCCTTGGTGTTGCAGTTATTTAACCCTGTCATCTTTTCCTAATGTAAATCTTGTGTTCTTCTGGCAGGGGACGTCAGCATCAAAAATATCTTTCTCTAAAGAATGACCAGTTGAATTTGTACTACCAATACCTTTGCAGATGCAGTAAACCCATTATTAGCTGTGTAAGTAGTAGAGGCAACTGTAATCTCCCAATGAAGTCCTCTCTATTTGGGTTGCAATAAATTCCTATAGACCAGCTCAGACAGGCTTTGTCTCAGCTTTTGTTTTCAGTTTTTTCAGCTTTTTCAGCTTTTATGCAAGCTTCAGAGCAGTATTTTGGGATGAAGCATTTCAGACCATATTGTTTCAAAATCCTTTTTAAGATTTGGAAGTTTTGAGTTCTAGTCTGCAGTTTTAGTTGAAAGTCATTGAACTATAAGGTAAATACAATCAGATGAATTACAAAATAACTTCAAGGACTGAAAAATACTAACATGGATAAACTCATATGGGCTGAAAATAAGTGTCTGATTAAAATCTTAGTATGAAGTGTTTACTTTCATATCCTTAAAGGGCTTTAGTTAAACTGAAGTGTTGAATAAATGCTTTGAGAAAGTAAAATTATTACAAGACGGAATGATGCTAGACACAGAGGAAGGAAGATAAGATGGTAGATGCAGAGTATCAAGACAAAAGATTTACAAATGCCCATAAAATTGCTCACCATAAAATAGTGCTACAGAGCAGTCAGATTCTAGGCAACAACAGAAAATCTTTTTGTGCAATCATTCTGAGGATGAAGAAACATATGTACATAAATGAGATTGATTCTGTTGCTACCATCCCACCAGAAAAAAAAAAAAAAAAAAGAAGACTAAATTCTTTTGAATTTCAATAGCCCTTTGAGAAAAATATTACAAAATTATCCAAGAAGTTAAAGTTATCTTACTGTTGAAAAGATAAAGGATGTTGTTATATGGGGGCAGGGGAATCACCAGAATAGGGCCCATTTATTTTTTATTTTCGAAAAATGGGGTTTTTTTCCCTGTCAAAAGTATTAGGATATAGAACTACTAGTAGTACATGAGTTTTATTTTTTATTTTTCCTTCAGCTTTGGAGAAAATTTTTTTCAGATAATATGAAAGAAATGAAATATGGAAGGATTCCTTAAGGGTGCTATGGCTCTTGATTGATAGCTCTTAAATGAGCTAGCAGAGAACCGAAGTCAAACCCCTAGCATACGTGGCCTACAATCCAAAGCCTTCTCTTTGCAGCAGACAAACTGGCTTTCTAAGTTCCTGGCATAGACAAAATATGCAGTTTTGTATCACTTCCTTCAGAAGAAAGAGAAAAGCAAACAATTGTCTCAACATAAACAAATGTGTAGGTGCACACACCATGCTTCTGAGTAAAATATTACTTCACTTTTATCAGAAGTCATATGACTGAGTGAAAAATTAAAACAAAGATTTCACAGGACAATGTATCAAAGGAGCTCCATTTCTAATCAACGACCACTTTAAATTTGAGCCATTAACCACCCTTTGAACATGCTAATTTGGTGAATTTGGGTCTATCACTGAAGATATTCAGCCCAATACTGAGAAGTGAAATCCAGAAAAGCGTTTTACAATATTTACTTTTATATATAAGGGGGTGATTGTATGAGTTGCTTGCTATGATCTTTTAATACAGAGATACAATTGCACCTCAAAGTACAACTTTCATATCCATGCATGTTTCAGGCTCATGAATAAGGGATAGTCATTTGATGAAATCTCTTTATATACTGCAGACAAAAAAAATTTGATTTAACTCATTTTTATTGTTTGAAAATACAAAATATTGCCCACAAATAAGTCAGAAGTTTCAGCACAGTCCTCTTGCAGCTGTCCAAATGTTGACACTGACTTCAGTTCACAGATAATAAATAGCATGTACAGACAACAGATATCAATATTACTTTTTATTTATATTCCTGCTTTCAGTATAATGCATAGTATCAAGGTACGGGTTTAAGCTCTTTTATGGATTTTTATAGTTTCAGAGCAGTGCTGAGTTTAAGACAGCTAAAGAACAAACATTAATGTCAACATTAACAGCCAGCCACTGACAGCCAGCCCAGCTTTCAGCTGGCATCCTGTTATGTAGCTTAAGGATCATTGCTCCTGTCCCAAAACCAGTGTCCCCAACAAAGTACGAAAGAATGGACTGAGAGAGTAACATAATATAACACAGCATAACATAGTATAGCACGGCATAGCTTCTGTTGTGGTTTAACCCAAGCCAGCAAGTAAGCCCCAAATGGCTGCTCATTCACTCCCATAGTAGGATGGGGGAGAGACTCAGAAGGGTAGAAGTGAGAAAACTAGTGAGTTGAAATAAAGACATTTTAACAGGGAAAACAAAAGTTGTGTACACAAGTAAAGAAAAGCAAAGAATTAATTCACCACTTTCTGTGGTCATGCAGGTGTTCAGCCATTTCCAGGACATAAGGGCTCCATCACACATAATGCTTATCTGGAAATGACACCATATGGTGTGGGATATTCCTTGGGTCAGTTAGGGTCAGCTGTTCAAACTCGATGCGCACCCGCACCCTACTCGCTGGTGGGGTGGTGTGAGGAGCAGAAAAGGCCTTGGCTCTGTGTAAGCACTGCTCAGCAGTAACGAAAACATCCCTGTGTTATCAACACTCTTCGTCACAAATCCAAAACACAGCTCATACTAGATTCTAGGAAGGAAATTAACTCTATCCCAGCCAAACCAATGCATTGTGCATTGATGCTTTTCAACAAAGTATCTTTACTTTTAGTTTGTTTTTCATTTCTTATCTGTGTATTCCTGGAGTGCGTTTTCTTACACACTCTTTCACTGGAGGCATCTAAACTGTTCCCTGTTGGCTCTGTGAAGTCATTTGAAGTTCTTTCTTTATTATGAGTCTGTGCTCGTTTGGTTGGTCATTGTTTTCTTATTCATTTGAAACTATTTTTGCAGCACTCCACAGTGTGTGTCTTTGGTGAAAGACAAACAACGACCAGAAGGTTTTGAAGTGGAGTTTTTCAGTCCAACAAAAAATCATGTGCTCTTTTTCACTGATGAGTTCCTTCTGATGGCTTTTTCGTTGACAGTTTTAGTCTTGTTTGAGATAGCAGGTATTCACTGGTTTAATGTCAGAAAGCTTGCCTGCATACGTTCACATTCTGCTTCAGAAAGCATCAGCAGTCTGAGAAAAAAGTGTTCCACTTTACCCTTTTCTTCCCAGATCCCCAAGGGAGCACTGTCAGTGGGTCTGGAAATCAGAGGATGAGCTGCCTCAGGGTGACACTCTTCTTTGATGGACACCCATTTTTTTCTGTTAAGCCAGAAAAAGAAAAGACTTGCAAAGAAAGAGGTATCATGTGGAAATCCTGCTACATGAATCCCTGTGAGTGAAGGCAGGAAAACCAGCAGACCTTGCATAAGGCCTTTACAGGTCCTTGATGAGGGTTTCTAGTGAAATGCAGAAAGCAAGACGCAGAAGAGAGGAGGTGGTGCTGTGATCATCTCCAGTCAAGCATGGTAGGAGACTATTTCTCATAAGCCACTACAGTGACCGTTGATGAGAAAATAAACCCTACCACACTATTTTATTCAAAATTTTTATATTTAGATGTGATGGCACCCAGCTTACTCATGAGGCTTACCTGCAAAGGAGTAGGAGTGAAGGATTTGAGTATATCCCAAATTTCATTCTATTTCAAAGTATTTCCAAATATTCCATTACAGATAAAATACTTTATGTTAAAATATTTTTAATATTTTAAAACCTGTTTCATACGTGTTTCTGTTAAAAATTAAATCTTGTTTAAATATCTTGAAACTATGCAACATTTCCAACTTGCAAGCTACATTAGTTTTTACTGAGAATAGGTTCTCATCTTTCAAATTTGCTGTAGTTCAAAATGAGTTTTTTCCTACCTATAACCAAGTTTATGTCCTTTCAAACTTTGTTAATTTTAAAATGAATTAACAAAGAATTCTTCATGAATACTTGGAAAAGTAAGAAAAAAGAGAAATATTTCATAAATTCTGGAACCTACTGAAAAAATTAATGAGATTTAAGCCAAAAACAGATTTTTTTTTGTTTTATTTTTTGTTTGGTTTTGTTTCTTTGATTCTCCAATATCTTTCTATTTTTCTCTTAAAAGTAAATGAGGGGGGATAGGGAGGAAGCCAGGGTGGTTCTGATTTCCAATGGTAACTTCCATTAGCTGTCTTTTACATTATTTGATGTTTTCATGCTTTTGTCTTCACTGTTAACTTCTGCTTTTCCTGAGATAAAAGAGTATTTAGAAGAAAAAAGGAAAATAAAAGAAAGACGTAAAGCAGTATGTAAAATATTGGGAAAGCATGGTAAGGCACACGAAAAACAACAAGGTAGTTCATGACAGCCAGCATGGCTTCACTAAGGGGAAATCCTGTCTGACCAATTTTGTGGCCTTCTATGATGGGGCTACGGAACTGATGGACAGGGGTAGAGCAGTTGACGTCATCTACCTGGACTTGTGCAA
>JANHGB010011849.1:2496-14562 GCA_026283785.1 Coracopsis vasa | reverse complement strand
CCTGAGCACCCCCCGTCCCGTCGCCTTCCGGGCACCGGGCTCTCGGCCTGCCCCGGCCTAGCCGAGAAATCGAAAGAGAAACTGCGGGCCCCGCGTCCCGGAGCCCCAAGGCGGCAGGGCCTCCCCCGCGCCGCCTCCCGGCCGCCGCTGGAAAGCCCGTGAAGGAGCGGTCCCCCGATTCTCACCATTGGCGGCTGGAAGCCCCGGTATCCAGCGACGTTGCCTCGCGAGGCAGCGCACGCCGGCCGGCCTGTGCATCTGCTCCTGCTGGTCCTTATCCCACTGCCTCCATGCTCCGTGCTGCGTCCCCGCACAGAAGGCTCATAAGCCAGGTGCCCCCTCACGGCGAGGCACGGGTAGGCACACAGGCACGGCGACACAAAGCCCTGGTACACCTGGACCGGTACGCCCACCGCGGCATCCAAACAGTCCCACATCAGGGCTGACCGGCTGACGCGAGCGACATCCAGGTCTGGCTCTTGGTGGAAGCTGCAGCTATGAAAATACCAAGTGTTTGTATGTAGTACGGGTATAAAAAAGTCACAGTTCTTCTCCAAACTTCCAGTCAAAGGTTAATTCACTCCAAGTAGGTAGAAGAAAGGATATCGCCATTTCTAGAAACATCACCTAAATTCTGTACTCTTGTTTCTCATAATTGAAACCCAGCCTTTTTGTGGCACCACCACTGCTTTGAAATTTAAACAGTATAACCAATTCATCAGAGAAAAAAACAACCCATTTACAAAGCCTGATTGTCTTAAAATGTTACTTAAAATCTCATCTTGATTTTATGTACTTAAAACGTGTAGCTTCTCACTACTCCCCCACAATGTGATACCTTATGAGGATTTTAAACGTCTTCCTTTTTTAAGGATTTATTACTCAACATTTATCAGTGAGGTACAGTTAAAATGCATGACATTTTTTACTTTCATCAGTTTCCTCTCCTCCCTTTTCTTTTTAAGTCATCTGAACTTACCAACATTTTTAAGGCTGTGACATGCAAAAGTATGCAATCTCCACAAATACTTCAGTACTACTACCATTTTTATTATAATTTCATAAATGTCAGATAATCAATCCATGATTTTGCATGCACTAAACAGTAAGAGGTGCTACAGCCACATATATGTCGCCCAACAGTAAACTCAAAATCAGCTGTTTTGCTAGCAGCCTTGGAGTTTCCCATATTCAACATATTTATTGCCTACTAATAATTTCTCTAGAATAATGATACCTAAGGTGTGTTTGTAGTGCTCTTTGTGCACTACTTCAGTGCATTGTGCTTTTCCTGCACACTAAAATGTCAAATACTTTGAAAATAAGTTATTTTCAATGTTAGACCAAGGCTACTTTGAAGTTAAGATTATTGTTGCCAAACCGTTTCAGGCGCCAAGGGTAGCAAATAAAAACGGCAACAGCATTAAAAGAAAAACATTCCTCTTTGGAAAAGAAATCTTCCTCTGACTTTGCACTTTCATTTTATTTCAAAGATCTTTCAGAATGAGAACTGAAAGGAAGAACTGGAAACACAAGGAGGGGCTTTATACCCTGAAAAATTAATTTGCCCTTAACTCTATGTGTCTTTTTCCATCTGACCTCCCTTGACACCCGCCCGCGCCAGCGGCCTGGCCAGCTGCCCGCACCAAAACACATACCGCAGACAGTGTTCACTGCTTCCACAGCATTTTTGCAAAGCAATCTGGTTTTGATAAAGAATCATCTCAATTTTTAACTCTAAAGTAAGCAAAGCCATGTCCAAAAATAAGGAAAGATTTAATTGCAGAAACAAATGTTAAAAACAAACAATAAACCAGGCTATTAACTTACAGAAGCTCAGCACAATTTGCATCAGACGCTAGGAGAAGTAACAACGTGTCAGCAGCTAAAAGCATTATTACTGCTACAGCATTTCTTATAAGGTGCAATTTCTTGAGTGAATGTGTGATTATTTTACACTCTCCATTTCCCTTTTTCTAGTTTAATTTTATCACTCATTTGGCAATGGAGATTTTATGTAATTACAAGGTAACTGTTTTCAGGTATTTGAGTTACGGTGGCACACAGCAACCTAGGCAGGACTGGAGTCATGTTAGAGCTACTATCTGAAGCTATGGCACTTCAGAAAAGCGGTTCTGTGAACAAGCATTTGATTGGGATTACATATGACTTTTATAACCAAAATGTAAGAATAAATAGATTTATCCCACTTTGGAGTATGGGAACTATCTAAAATTTGCAAGATACAAAATCTGCAAATTTACAGATGGCAATCTTAGCACAAGTTTCAAGTGCTGTAAAGGCTTTTTCTGTGACTTTGATCAGGAAACTCTAGAACACAAAGCAGTGAGTTTTACTGAATTTCTATGCCAAGTCTGTGCTGTTACACAAATCAGGAGAGCAGGTAGTTCCTTTTTTTCAAGTATACATATCAGAATATTAAAGCACAATGCCTGTATAACTTCCTATGCCTCTGATGAAACAAAACAACAGACCTTCCTGAGTTCAGTTACATGTTCCTATATGGCAATCTAAGTATCCTCCTCAAAACAAACCCATGTTACTCCTTTTGATGCATATTTGATTTTCTCTATTTCCCCACCATTATTACTAGGCTTTTGAAAATGAATTTTAATCATGTCCTGCACACTTTCCTCATCATCTTCCATCTCTTTAATTCCTTCCAACAGAATGGTCTTCTTAGAAATCCCACAATAGAGCTATTGAGGAAAGAAAAACAAACATGTATTACACATCAGTTGTTGCATGTACATCGAAAGGAGCTGAGAGATACTGGAAATAAACATATCTGTGATCAGGTATGGCTAGGATATTTTATTACATTTTAAGACTTCGAACAGTGGGTTATATTTCTGTCACTTAAAACAGCAGGAGGACTCTCTGGTACACTGCTGAGTTCAACAGGCAATGCACCTGCCTCCTTAACTGGTGTGTCCTACACTCCTTAGTGCACACACTGGATTTGAAGATCTCTAGATTTGAAGATGACTCTAGACAGGATTGCTCCATAAAAATCCATGCCAATACATGATACACACCTGCAAAGAATGCTGTTGCATCTCCTAAACGTGCACACCCTAGTCAATGCTTTAATTATGAAGGCCTGATTACATACAAAATACTGACTTGATTACAATGAATGAATGAATGAAAAAAAAACGAATGAGCAAATGCTTCCTAGAACAAAAAGAGTGTCTGGTGAGACTATCATCAAGGCATTCTCATTAGGGATGAACATGACAGTGCTTTGTGACTGGAAAAACACTGTTGTGTCTACTATTAACCTACTTCACAAATAATTCAGTATCTGCCTCCTGTCTAGCACAGACTTTATGGTAAGTAATACAATTTGATCGAGGAAAGACAATTATAGCTTTCACACTGCAAAACATAAGATCATAACCAGAGCATCATATTGCGGACTCACATTTGCTACTAAGTTTCACAAAGTGCATGACACAAAAGCTTCTGCAGTCCTCAGAACAGAAAATTCTGCTTATATCTTGCATTTCCCGTGCATCTGTTCTATTTAGGACTCAATTCTTTTACCTGAAAGTTTTCCAATTTTAGATTGGTGTATGGGGAAACAGGAAGCCTATACCACGTTCCATTTACAACAAAAGGATATTCAGTACATCTCACAAAGCTGTTAGTTGCTGTAATGAAGAATCAGAAAAAGAGAAGCAAGAGTAATATAATCTAAAATGCATTTTATAAGAGTATCAAAGAACAGACTAATCTTTCTTATATGGATTTAGAAACTAATATATCATAGCACACTTGCAGATTCTTCATATGCATTTTGCAAAAAGTTTACGTGGCATTTCCAAAAAGCAAAATCATTAAATACCCACAAAATCTAAAGCAGCTGTTCTAAATGGATGTGGCTCCACTGATCTTCAAAGAATTTAATATAGTTGGGCAATCTGAATGCCTGTGTAACTTCATTGTCATGAAACGAGCTAAAATCAAACACATTTTCATGATTTTCTTTTTTGCAATGTGCCTAGCAATGCAAGTTAAAAAGAGGGTTTTGACAAAGTTAAGAAAGAAATAAAGCTCACAAACTATGTATCAGGTCATAGAATCTTAGAATCAACTAGGTTGGAAAAGACCTTTAAGATTATCAAGTGCAACCTTTACCCCAAGACTGCCAAGTCCACTACTTAACCATGTCACTAAGAGCCCCATCTATATTGGTTTTTGAACACTTCCAGGGAGGGTGATTGCACCATTTCCCTGGGAAGCCTTTCAGTGAAGAAATTTTTCCTAATATCCAACCTAAACCTTCCCTTGCACAGCTTGAGGCCGTTACCTCTTGCCCTATCACTCATTACTTGGGAGAAGAGATCAGCCACCTCCTCACTTCGTCCTCCTTTCAGGTAGTTGTAGAGAGCGATAAGGTCCCCCTGAAGCTTCTCTTCTCCAGACTAAACAACCCCAGTCCTCTCAGCCATGCCTCTTAAGATTTGTGCTCCAGACCCTTCACCAGCTTTGTCACTCTTATCTGGCCCTGCTCCAGCACCTCAATATCTTTCTTGAGTGATAAAACACAGCTTTTACAGATGTGTGAGTGAACCCACATGTTTTTCCTGATCTGCTTTAACTCTCCATGGGAAGAATTAGCTACATTCAGGGGTTAAGTTAACACAGAATATAATACAGACTAGAATGTAATGCAGAATGGACAGTATGGCCTCTACATCTGGCCAAAAACATATTACGTACTATACCTCCAGGTCTGAGGAACTTAATAACAGCTGTTCTAGACTGCTTGTCATAGTTCACGTTTTCAACTTCTCCTCCTCCCTGTTCAGACTTGGAGAAATTCAGCTCTAATTTGTCTCTCATCCAGTCTTCAGGAATGGATAGTTCAGGTACTTCTGAAACATTAATCTTCTTTCCAGAAATAGTGACATGGAGCTAAAAAAATATTTTTTTGTGCACTTTGTGACTGAAAACATCAGAACCCATAAACATAAAGCTTTTTAAGTACTGCAAGTTCCTATCTTTATAGTTTCATATTTCAGTAGATTACCTTAAATTTGATTCCCATTTCAAGTGTAAAAGGCATCACTCTCATATCTGCTGTTTTATTGTCCAGGTTCACAGTATGCTTACCGATTTCTGTCAGTCTCTGGGCAACTAAGGAAAATCACAAGTTTTCAGATATTTAAAGCCTTGTTTAATCACGATAAACCCAAGACTATTCCCCCATCTCTTAAGCAAAATCTCTTTTTGCATCAATAACAGAGAAATAAATAACATTTAGGCAACCAGATCCCAATATCCATGTCTTCAGAATTGTCTATTTCTGTTAAATCTCACTGGCTATAGGCATCAGGTAAAATATTATACTATCTTTAGTGTGGTATAGAATAGTAAAATCTTTATGCTGTCAAAAGACGCTCTCACTATAACAAATATTAATACTAGACTTCTCGTATTTCATTTAAAATATCCTTGGATGAAAACCACATTGCTACGAGGTATGGAGAATGCCGATTAGCAATGTTAGAGTTGAGCTGTAAGAAAAGAATTGGACCCTAGCTTTTTTAACTGGAATATATTTGCATGCATAACTGAATTACCCACCACCGAAACAGGCCCAGGCAGAGTGCCTGCAGGGTGCCCAAACAACAAGCATCTCAGCAGGAAGCAGACAAGTTACAGACTGCACCATCCCTCTGATGTCTCAGATCTACCCATCATCTGCTGTGCTCACTTAACCAACATAACTGCTGCCAGAATAAGGTACTGCCCAGAGTAAAGAAAAAAAGTAAATTCTGCTGTCAAAACATTCTGAATCATTCTTGACAACACTCTCTGAGGTAGAAACATATTCCCAATTTCAAACATGAAGTATTGTTTGTATTAGCTAAGAGCAGAAATCTGGTAATACAACAAAACATGCAGAGTACTTGCATGAATTTTTTTCAACTGATTGGTAACATAATAGTGAATGGTTTTCTGTATATTCTTTCTTTGCTTGTTGATTTTTTTTTCCAAAATGTTTACATAAATATTTTCCCTTCAGCAATGAAATACATCAGAGACGTTAATTTTATATTTAAATATGCATCATACCTTCTTTGTCTTCAAAAGTAAGCAGCACCTGGTTTTCATCCAGTCTGAACGGGATTTTTGTAGTTACACCAAAAACACAGTGAGTATTCATATCTTGATAATTATCCTTCGTGTCTTCCATGTGAACGAACTTCATTTTCATTTCTGCTACCTCTTTATTAATCTATCATTTTAGAATGAAGATAGAAAAAAAATAATTTCTGTAATTTACTGCAGAGCAGAAAAATGAATGGTAGTCTTCCCTTGAAATGCTACACATACTTAGTTTTTAAAGTTTAACAGTCAAGCAGATTGAAGTAACGGCTGATAAAACAGGTATTACTCTTCTAACTAAACTGACTAGTTGTACTTCTCTGTTCTTGAGATTTTTGTCAATTAGGTGGGATTTTTTTTCCTTTGATTAACTTTGAGCTTAAAACTGACCTTACAGAATACAAATTCAATTGAAGTCCACAGGGATTTCCACCTGCAGAAGTAGAATATTTTTGGTATCTGAAATTTGCAAAATGCAAGTATCAGAGTCACTCATGTTGCCATTTATTTTTGCCTAATTGCATCACTGCTCTATAGCAATGGGAACTGCTAATACAGAGCCTTCCATGTTTCCATCTTAGTAAAACAGAAGAATATCCAAGTATTTCATAACTAGGACAAATTAAAACTGTTCAGGAAAATATTGTTTAGGAAAGGCTGCTTTGATAGACTTGAGGGAGTTTCAGATAACTCGTTTTTCCCCTTTACGTAACTATTTCAAAACAAAACCCTGTATAGAAGAAACATACTGTTTGTGTCAAGATAAAATACCCAGAGCAATTAAAATATTCCTGCCACCTATCTTCAAAACCAGCATCCTAAGCCTGGAAAAAGAGTCACACTTCCTAAAGATAATTCTAACACTGAGTGTAGGCCCCTGTTCACACTGAATCTCCTTGTAGCGGAGCCTTGCCCTGTCCAATGGCTGCATAGGAAATTTAGGAGGCTGGTCTTAACTGACTAAACTTAGAAATGCAATTCAGAAAGCTAAAGCTGTTATTGTAATGTTGTTATCCTCAAACAAGGTAACGCCTGGCTGGAGTTTCAATCTCTGTATGAACAAAAAATGATCACAGTTTTCATTTTACAGTAAGTTCCACAAAATATTTGGTTTTGTTCCAATTCGGAATGAAAACAGGTTTTTAAAAGCTGAAATTTCCACAAGAGAAGTTTCAATTTCTGAACATCTTGGAATCTGCAGCAGTTTCATCAAAAGACACTTTGGATCCTGAATTTAAATCTATTTAGTATCACTAATATTTATCTGGCTGCAAATTGAATTATTTCTCATGTGAAGTAACATGAGAGAGACTGTAATTGAGTCAAGCTCAATGTAGGCTAAAATTAATTCTACGTTTGCCATATAATGGACTTATCCCCTTTCTTCCATCCTCTTGGCCAAGAAATATAACTTGAGAGTACCTGAAAATTACTAATGTTATGTGTATTTTTTATTCCAGTGTCTTCCATTGAATAATTTTCTGCTTGTCTTCATTCCTCTCATGTTTTCAGTATCCCACATACTTGTATTTGTTTCCATATCCTTAGCTTGCTTCACATTATCTTGCCAGGTGAAATAAGAACATAAAATTTCAAACTATACTGTATACTGAAATCAGTAGAGATTCAAATGACAAACAACTGGTCCCAATGGTCTAGAACTGACAAAATAAAAATGTGCCCTTCCAAAAGACAAATTGTGAAGTATTTCAAAATTTACCTGACTATACCGTGAAAACATTAAACTACATTCTGCAAGGTCTTCTTCGAGTTTTTCAATCTCTCTCTTCAGCTCAGCGTTTTCTTGGTTTAGTATACAAAATTCTCTCTAAATCCCAGAAAGTATTAAATGCAAAATTAAACACACAAAAGACAAAATTATATTTCAACAAAATCTGTAGACATTAAAAACTGTTTTAACTTTTCATTATTCTACATGACAGCCATGCACAATACATTTTTAGCATAGCTTTATTATCTGCAAGGTAAATTCGCTCACCAAGGAACAGGTTCGGTCAAAGCAAATTACAGTAAGAGGGTTTTTGAAAGGAGGCATTTGTGTTTCCAAGCACATACAGTGTACCATAAATTGCACAGTGCTTTCCATAGTTACATCAGCTCCTTATATGTGCAAGGTCAGAGCCTATGTCAATATAGAAATATTTTTTTTCTTGTGGCACCTGTAATCTGAGGAAGTGTTACTCCCTTTTCTGAAAAGTTTAGCTGGTGAGGACAGTTTCTGACATGCTGCTACTGTCCCTTCTTTATACTTCTTCAGTGAGAAAGGGAACACCTCTTCTACCTCATCTGCTACATACTTCCTCCACACGGGTCAGTCCTAAATGGTCATAAAGCCCATATAACTAAATACACTATTTCCTGGACAGGGAACACAACAGAATGAGAAGGAAACACAGCAGATGCAGTCAGCTCCAGCCATCCACAATCAGAAGGTGGTTCCTTTAAATTAAATAACCACTTGAAACAGTTAGATCAGTTTCCTTCAGCTGAAGATAAAGTAAAACAAAAAGCAGATGGTGATAATGACTTCTTCTGGGTTTGAAATCCAAACACTTATGACTGGAGAAACAAAATCAACTTTCAGAAAATCTCATGCCAACCTGAATATTCTTAACCTATTAATTATATTTTAAGAACTTGTAATGTTGAAGCCATAATTTTTCATCAGTGATTTACAGGGCAAAGCAAGCTTCACTGAAACCACCTCTTTGACAGCCCATGGAAACTCACCCTATTACTGTACCAAAGACTGCACATGGCACACTGAGGCAATGAACCAATCAATTATTTCTAGAACCAATAAGTCTTGAAAAGCGCTCTTCAAACAGGTTCTGGCTCTTGCCCAGCTCACTGTCACTTAAGAAATGCTAATCCCCTGGGCACTGTGACTTCTGGGAGTTGACAAAGACATGGAATCAACCCATTCAATTTTATCTGCACCACACAAAACTGAAACTCATCTTTGAAGACTGGTTTTGCCAGTCTTCATCTTCTATACAAAACAGGTGTCAGTTTTGCCTTCCTACTTCCGACCTTGCCATAAGACTTATTTTATTGCATTGGTTCTTCATCTGCCACTGAAAAACTATATGTAGAACATTCTAGTCAATCTGCAAACCAGTAAAGCAGTTTAAACTGAAAAGGAAGTATTACTCTTATTTTCTCTAATGAACACCTCCTTCATAACTCCCCAAATATAAACAGCTATGAGTAAGCCTTCTCCATACCTCGTGGGTGTCCCTAGACACAATAGCTTCCTTATGCTGTTTCTGTAGTAAATTCTTTAATTTTATCAGTCCATCCTCTGCTTTAACATACTCTTCTATTGCACTTGATTTACAGAGAAGAATGTCAGCTTTTGCTTTTTCAGCTTCTTCAACTCTTTTCTGGATAGTAAAAAGAAAAAAAATTTAATTTTTTCTTTTTTCTACAGGAACAAACAAAACCCTAAGTAAGCCCTTTATATATTATATATAAGTATATATTTATATAGCACTTTGGATACATATTTTCTTAGACTTACAAGTGTAGCTACCACTGAGATCAACACAAGCATGTCCCATTGAAGAATAGAGCACAAGTTAGACAAACATGTCATAATCAGGGGAAACTTGACTTGGTTTTAGAAGGATGAACTAAAGGACTTCCAAGTATCTTTCCACTAATTTCCACAATTCTCTGTGCTTTATAGAACTTGCCTTCCATTTCTTCAGTTCTTCTTCAAGTCTTTCCATCTCATCTTTTGATGACTCGAAAGGGTCAGTGGGTGCCATAGTCTGGAGAAAAAAGAAAAGGCACACACTGGTTTTCCCCTCCATTAGGCAATAACGGAAACACACAAAAAAAAAAATCAAATGAGTCTTCAAAATAAAAAAAAAATAAAAATAAAAGCCTCTGCTGTTGGATGAAGCATTTTGCCAAGGTAGTTTCCAATGTATGTCCATTAATAAAAGTCCAGGGTATTTTGCCTGTGTGCCTATTTGCTGTTTTTCTCCCATTATGCAGATGAGATATGTGGTGAGTCGAACATTTTGAGAGACGGATTATATTTTGCAATTAAATCTTCCCATAATCTGCATGCCAGAGGATAGCACATACCAGATCATTTTAAAAAAATGCATTCAGACACTTAGGCCAAATCACTGAACTATTTTAATGGCTGGATAGGACAAAAATCCAAGAAAATAAATCCTGGTGAGTAATCATTATTTGCTAAGTATCTAACTGAAAATATTCATGGGATAATATTTTGATAAATAATAAAAGCAAGTTGTCTCTATGTTCTCCCACAGGGAACTAAGCCCCTCAAACCCACAAATGTCTATCCATATGCTTTCTCAGCAGTTCCTCTAAGAGAACATATAAAGAACAGACAGGCCTAATGAGAAAAAAAATTCAAAACAGGATGCTTCCAAGCTCAGGGAGATTGGACAATAAAAGGTAACACCAAGCAGAAGGAAGGTGATAAAAGAAGCATTTCAGTTTTAAGTACTTCAGGGCAGAAGTTCACAAGCACAGGAAAACTACAACTGGATAAAGACCAAGAAGAGAGAAAATCTCTTCTGTTCTGTTTTGTTTCTATGGCTGCAATATTCTGCAGAAAAGAAAAAAAAAATCCAAAGAGACCTGTTGAAACAATCCCTCCCTTTCACTTAAGATTACATAAAACTTGAATGTGAACCATGAAATTTAGGCATGGAAAAGGTCTAAATTAGATAATCTTGTTAATTCTCTTGGTAATGCTCGGTATTTCCTAAACACAATAAAATATAAAGTAATTTTTTCCACTACTTTGTCCAGTTTCAAATGCCTATTAAGCAAAAGGGAAATCCCCATCTGCGTATAACTTAAAACTGGAAAAAAGAAATTCCCTTGCTCAAGGAATTAAGTGCAGGAAAGTAGAAGGACGTACATCTGGAAGCTGATAAGTAAGGATGCCTGTTTTTTACTGAAAAATGGTCTAAGACAACAGTTTTCAGCCTCAAAGAAGGGAGAAAAAAACCCTAACAAACAGAATGCAAGAAATCCCAGAGAAAGCTCCACTGAAATTACTTGCCACACTGTGGGAACTGAATTAAGCAAGGCACCAGGAAAAAGGCAATTCCCCTAAGAAACAGAGGCAGGTGAGTGAGGTAGGACAGGAAAATTCTATCAGAATCTCTAATGCAGGCACTTTGAAACTGGACTCTCCATATGGACACAGGAGGCGGAATAAGAAATGTCCGAAGTGGAAGAAGGTGATAAAAGCAGAAGTACTGTCCTAGTGGTGCTAGCACAAACCTTCATTCAAAGATACTATTGTCAAATACAGATTTTTTTTTCCATGCAACACATCAGGAAATACTTACAAAGCCATTATCTTTTAAAGATAGTGGGGGACTTGTAAAATCCATTGAAACCTGAGGGAACAGGAAAAAAAATTACATCACAGTGTACATTGGCTTTTTTTTATTTTTCCCCCCAGCATAATGGAATACCAGAAAGGGATAACCAGAAGCTGTGTTGAGCTAAAAGAATTTTAAAATGTAAATATTTTTATCATTTTATAGGCAAAAGTCATATATGTTGGCTATCTGAAACCTCCTTCCTTAAGTAGCATAAAAGGGAGAGATGTGAGGAATTCCACATTGCACAACTTATTTTTTCTGTGCTGAAACTCACGTATGTACCTTTATAGAATCACAGAATGGTTTTGGTTGGAAGGAACCTTAAAGCTCATCCAGTTCCAAACCCCTGCCAGGGGCAGGGACACCTTCAGCTAGACCAGGTTGCTCAAAGCCCCGTCCAACCTGGCCTTGAACATTTACGGACTCACGTACCGGTTTCACTTTAGGAAAGTGAAAGTAGCCTAACTGCAGAACACCTTCACCTAGCTTCTCCATAGGCTAGCCCAGTAGACCGCTA
>JANHGB010011848.1:0-13708 GCA_026283785.1 Coracopsis vasa | reverse complement strand
AGGCAGAACCAGCACCAGTACCGATACCATTGCTTGAGCGTTGCGCTGCGGCTCCCAGGGCCCCCAGGGGCTGTAACGGCCGGGAGGGACGGGGGAGGCCGCAGGGGTGCGGCGGCACTGGGGAAGCGGAGGGATCCAGAAGCCGCGCGGTGGGAGATGTAAACAAACGGCCAGGAAAGAAGTCCCTCCTTAAAGGCACCGCGTCCCTTTTTGTTTAGGGGTGGTGCAGAGCTGCACGCCCGGATCTGGGGCGGACCGCGGGGGGGGGGCGGCGGGAGCCGGCACCGGGCCCAGGTCCTGGTTCTGCCACCCCCCCACGGTGACGCTGTGCCCCCAATACAGTCCCAGGGGCCCCACGGACAGGGTGCGGTGTTGGGGATCCGTGGCTGGGGAAGGGGGCTAGGGCTGGGGGGACACTGGGGGCAGAGAGGGGCACCGAGATGGGGACCTGCGGCCGCGGTGGGCAGTACACGGGGGTCCGTGGCCAAGGAGTGGGGGCAGCACAAGGCGGGGGGGGGGCTGTGCCCGGCCTCCCACATCGGCTGGGGCCCACCGGCAGTGGCACAAGGCTCGCGGGCACGAGGGGGGTACCGCAGGTCCCCAACAGCCCCCATGCACCGCGGGCAGGAGCTGCGTCTGCGCGTCCGGGGCCGGGAGAGGGGGAGTCCCCGGGGTGCAGGGCCCGGGACGGGGGCCGGTGCCGGTACCGGAGGCGTCGGCCCTGGAGGAGAGGCCGGGGCCAGGCAGTGAGGGGCCGGGCAGCCGCTCTGTGCCCCTGCCCAGGGCCCGGTGGCAGCCACCTCTCCCCGCAGCAGGGCAGCAGGCACGGGGCTGGACTGAACAAGCAGCTTTAATTGAGGCAGGTTCAGATGTCCAAGCACTTCATGGAACCAGTCTCTGGGGACGGGGTCAGGGGCCATCCCCTGATGCGCACCCAGCGCCGGGGCTAAGGTGCGGTAGGCAGCTGGGCCGTCTGTGTGCAGCGATGATGAGATCCCGGGGGATCCCATCGGGGGCACGTGATGATCCCACACCCCAATCCCCGTGGATGCCGGTGCTGGCGGTGCTGGTGAGGCCCTGAGCGTGACAGTTGCGATTGGTGGAGCACGGTGGCTGCTGTCCCTCAGGGCCAGGGTCCCGGCCTGCGGGAGGCCCTGGGCTGTGCCAGGCGATGCCCTCATCGGTTGCGTGGTTCTTCCCTGGCTCAGCGAAGCAGGATGGGGAGGGAGGGTGCTGGCACCCCGGCAGGGCTGTCCTGCGCCCCACTCGGGGCCAGTGATGGCAATGGGGATACAGTGGTCACCTCTTCCTGCCCTGCCAGCGGTGCAGCAGCCACTGGGTGACGAAGGGCCAGGTGACGAGGAAGAGTAGGGTGCGTGGGGAAACGGTCAGGGGCCATGGGGATGGTGCCTGGCGAGGGCACAGAGAGAGGCGGGGTGGAGAGGGGGGCAAAGGTGTCACTGGTGTCACCAAACATCCCCCAGCCCTCTGCCAAAAGGCAGGTGGTAGCAGGCCCCCGGCACTGCCCGGCCCTCCTTGTCACATCCATTACCCTGTGCACATCTGGCACCAATACCACTGGCCCCAGTGCCCAGGCACTGGGGACACGTCCCCAGGGGTGTCACCCGCTCCCCAGCTGATGGACCCTTCTCTGACCCGCCCCCACCATCGCAGCCCCCACCTCCAACTCACCTGCAAAGCAAGCAGCCGGCTGGCCTCGGTCCCAGCTGCATCCCCCTGCAAGACAAGCGATGGTTTGGGGGGGCAGGTGAGGCTGGGAACCCCCTTCCAGCCCCAACATCCCCATAAGATGTGGGAACAGGCCAAAGCCAGCCCACTCCGGGCTCCTACGAGGGACCTGATGGTGCAGCCAGGCTGGGACCCTAGGGACAATGGCAATGATGGGGGCAGTGGTTCCCTGCCTGTACCCTGGGGCAGATCAGAGCAGCACCAGCCTCTGCCCCACTGGGTTGTGTCACCAAACCCTGAGGTCTCTTCACTCTTGGGGCACCCAGGGCTGCCTGTCCCTGCCCCACCACCCAGCACTGGTGTGCAGCAGCTCCCCGGCTGTCACGGCACACACCTGGGAGGAGGTGAGTGTCTCCAGCTCGCTCAGGCGCTCCAACACTTGCCGCATGTCATCCTGCAGGGCTTGCACCGTGCTGGCCACACAGGCATCCAGCTCTACCAGCAGCCTCGGGCTGAGCTCAGGGGTGCTCTCAGTGTCCTGCTTCCCCCTGTCCAGCCAGAGACCTGTGGGGTACAGAGATGGGCACTGCTCAGCGGCGGTGGGGCAGGGACAGTGTGTGCAGGCTGAGCACCCCCAGGACCCCCAGGCACACGCTGTGTGCTGTCACCCAACATGAGCAACGGATCAGAGAATTACAGACTGGTTTGGGTTGAAGGGACCTTAAGATCATCCAGTTCCAGCCCCCTGCTGTGGGCAGGGACACCTCACACTAGACCATGTTGACCAAGGCCCTGTCCAACCTGGCCTTGGGCACTGCCAGGATCAGGTCAGGCTGCCTGCACGCTGCCAGGCAGACAGAGCAGGGAGCTTCCAGCCCAGCCCTGCTGCCCACATCCCCATCCACCAGTCAGCCCCAGGCCTGTCCCCAGGCCACCATGTCCCCCTCGGTGTGGTGGTGGTGGCAGGGGGTGACCTCCAGCCCAGCGGTGCATGTGGGTCACGCTTCACCCAGTGAAGGCAGGATGCCAAATGCTGCATTGCTGCCTTCCTGCCAGGCCTCAAACCAGCCCGGCTGCACTCTGGCAAACACCCCATAACCCATGCTATGAGCAGGACACCGGCAGGGGCTTGTGCCAGCCCCACACAAACACCAGCACCCCAGGGACAGCCCAGCCTGGCTCTGTCAGTCTCAGTACAGGTGAACTCCCATGGTCAAGCAGCTCAGGAGGGTCCACACAAACATTCATGGGGGGGAGATAAGGGTGAGAGGGGTGGGCTGTGCGCAGGTGAGGTTTCAACACCACTTCTGCTGTGCCCTGGGTGAGGGTGGCAATGCCATCCTGGAGCAAAGACCCCAGAGTGTGTCTGGGGAGAGCTGCAGAGCCTGGCAGAAGGCTCCTTGTCCCCTCTCCACAGAGGAGTGTGGGGCATGGTTGTCCCCAGACATAAGCAGCAGCAGAGGGTGGTGGTTGGTGAGTGGTACCAAAGGAGCAGGGTGTCCCCAGGGCCAGTGCTTCCAGGAACACAGCCCAACATCACCCAGTCCCATCGCAGAAAAGTTGGTGGGCGCTCACCAGGGACCATAGGCAGGAGTTGGGCACAGGCAGGCAGGGCTCTGTGCAACCTGAATGCTGCTGGGGAGGAGCCAGCAGAGCATCCTCCAGAACAGCAGCACAGGGGATGTGTCCTACAGGGATAAGGACAACGAACTGCTTGGAGACCAACGGATGAAGAGAGGGGATGCTCAGGACTTCTTGCAGCTACTGAACAACCCACCCCTGGGTGCTGTGCCCTGCTGGGGGTCACAGCCTCATTTCTCTGCTCCACCCCAAACAGCCCCTGAGGTCTGGCCCTGCTGGCTGGGAGGTGGGGAGGGAGCAGTGAAGGAGCCAAGGGCTGCACCCACCTCTCTTGGAGCCAGGAGCTGCAAGCCCAGTGCTGCTGCTCCCCTCTAGTCTTCTGCCTTCACCCTGCTCCCCTTGCCCAGCGCCGGGGGGCGTCAGGGGCTCAGGCCCGGCCTGGCCACCGTTCAGGCAGAGCCCCAGAGGCTGCCCAGCCTGCACAGGGGAGAGAAGGGCCCTGAGCCTCCCGCTCCCCTCCCTGGGGGCTACGGGGCACAGAAACTGATGCTAGGGCAGTGGTGGTACCTCCCCCATGCCCCACAGCAGCGGTTCTGGTAGTGGAGGGTGTGTGGGGTGGGGGTGAGTGAAGCCAAACCTCACTGGCAACACCAGTGCCTGGTTTGGGAGGTGACAGAGCTCTAGAGCAGCAGAGCAAAGTGAGGCACCCGGGCTTGAGGTGGCACAAGCGCTCCAGGGAGAAGCCAGGCAGCTGGGTGGCTCCTTCCCTCCTGCCCCCCAAATCCACTCAGCCTCTTCACAGCACCCCGAGTGCTGAACGCTTCTGGTGTTGGCCAAGCTGCCTGGTAGCAGGGAGCAGAGAGCAGGGGTGCAAGCAAGGTGCCCACACCAACCCTGCTTGTGGTTACTGGCCTCAGTCAGCCCTAGCAGTCCACCAGTGCCACACTGGAGCCTCACCACAGGAACAAGGGTTGCTGTGAGTGGTGCTGGGCACACCAACGGCTCCTCAGCCTCCCCTCAGTGACAGAGGGACACAAAGCACAGAGGGAGCAGTCATGTGGCCCCATAGGTTTTGGGAGTCTCACAAGGCTCGCAGGATGGAGGTGCCAAGCAGTGGGCAGAGGTGGGGGAGCAGACAACAGATCTGCCTGTGGAGTACAGGCAGGGCAGGGCAGGGAGCAGGGGTTGCGCTGGACACCAGCGCTTCCCAGCTCTCCATTACCTGCTCAGGCTCCATCTGCTCCACGGTATCGCAGTACACATCCCCCTCGGAGTCACTGGTCACCTGGGTGCCCTCCAGTGCTGCGGTGGCAGGAGCCAGCGCCCCTCCTGGAAGGGAAGCACATGGCTCAGCCGAGGGCACAGCGGCGGCTCGGCCGTGTTCAAAGGGCAGCCGAAGCTCAGCGCAGCCGCAAGGCAACAGGTCCACAAGCGGGCAAGAGGGCAGCATCTGCATGCATGAGGTGAGGCAGGAGGAGAACGACACTGAGGCACAGAGCAGGAAGGAACTGGCTCTGTTACTACCACCCGGATCGTGGCCATGACTCCAAGGACCCAATTCTCCCTCCTCCTGCCCACGGCGCCATAGAGCCCTGCTTGTGGCACACACATCCCAACATGGTGTCACTTTAGGGTGGGCTCCTCTGCCCACATGTGGCTCCTGCCTTGGGAGAGGGCTGCCAAAACCCCGGCACGGTGGTGAGCTCATCCAGCGGGATCCAGGGCCCTGGCTGCTCTGGCAGGGAGCAGGTACCATTCCCACATCTCCTGTGGGAATCTGGACCTTGCAGGGCAACACTTTCTCAGTCCACGGGGAAAACACCCTTGCCTTCTCACTGGAGCTTAGCAGAATCAGGCCCCTCTACACAGGTAAGAGCAACACAGAACCAAAGCAACATGCCCAGGGTTACCCCGGCAACAAGAACAGCACCAAGAGCATGACCCATAAACACCTCCAGCTCGCTGTGACTCGGGCAATGCCTGAAACACCGGTGGAGTTGGACCAGAGGAGCCTGAAGCCAAGACCCCTGTGGGCAGAGGGAGGTCAGTAATTCCTCCACGGGTCTCTGCTGGGTGCTGGCCACACGGAGACCAACCTGGCACATGCTGCTCGTTCTGCTGCTCCCTGGGCAAGGCATCTTCTTGGTGCTCTGGGGCCAGGCTGCTTGCTGGGTCATGCTGGCTGGGCTCTGCAGAGGGGAAGGGTAGAGGGGAGTTAAAGCCTTCTGGGTGACCCTTGAGCACAGGCTCTCTGTGACCCTGCCCGCATGGCTGGGGGACACACGGATGTGGGGACACCCTCCAGGCCGGGAGCCTCTGTGGACGTGCAGCAGCTGGCAGAGACAGAGAGAGATCAGCTCTGTTTGCCAGCAGCCCAGGAATCAAAGTGAGCTCCAACAGACAGCAGGGTCTACCCCATCTCACCCCGCTGCGGTCCCCTGAGTCCCCACAGCAGCAGGCAGAGGGATCAGCACTGACCAACAGCTGGGTGAACACCAACAGGTGAGAGCCACCATTCTTGTCCTCTAGCAGGGCACACAGCACATGCACGGTAACAGAGTTCAACACAAGAAGCTTTGGCTGGGAGAGCCTTGCCCAGCAGCACACGTCACCATCAAGGGCTTCCAGCAGGCAGCAGCACTGCAGCTTGTGCCGAGGGCAGCTCGCTGCCTGGGATCCAGCCCTCCCCTTCCCACCTTAAGCCCAGCCCCATTTCCAGCACCCAGGACTTTGCTCCCTGCTCCAGGCCAGGCAGGTATGTGGTAATGCTGCTTTGCCTGCACATCTCCACTATTCTTAACCTGCCATTCCCATCACATCAGACCTGTGCCCGTGGGACTCCCCTAAGAGCCCAGCCCAGGCCGGGAGCCCCTCAGGGAACACAGGCAGCTCCCACTCAGCACAGAACTTAGCACCAGGGCTGCTCTGCTCAGGGACTGTCGCTGTTCCCAAATTCATCCTCAGTGTGCACTGGGACCCACAGGCATGGCTGGGTGCAGGGGTGGTCCCATCACCTCACACATCACTGCCAGGACAAGCCTGGCTCCAGCACCAGCCCCCTGTACCCGCAGGGCTGACAGAACAGCACTGGGCCCATGTGTGATAGGCCTCATCGCTGGTTCCCAGCTGCTTCAGTCCTGGCCTATGTATAACAAGACACTGGTGAACGCTCCACTGAATGGAGAGCCATTAGGACCCTGAACCGTTCATGATTTGGCTTCCAAGTGTCACTTCATGGCTTGTTGACTTTGTAACTAAACAAAACCAAACCTGCTCAGGCTCCCAGCACACAGCACCTCTGTCTCCCAAAAGCCCTGCAGCAGCTGAGGGCCCCTGCTCTGCTCTCACCTGCCGCAGCACCTAAAATCCCCTTTCTCCTCCAGATTATCAGTAACAAAAGGTGCGATTGTACGAAGTCATAAGATGAGTTTGAGAACCTTTAACACCAATCACTCAACAGCTTAAGAAGCTCAGTGGTTTAAACCACCATTACAGGCTCCTCCGGCTCATTGGCTCCACAGACGCTACCAGGTTTAGGTTTAAGCAATCGTGTCATTTATAAGTGACACGGGGAGAGGATGACACTCCCAAGTGGGTAAGGACCAGGAGTCCAGACCCAGGTTTTAGAGTCCAGAGAAAAAAAATAAGACCTTTTGCCTTTTAAAAGGATTCAGCATCAAAATAGAGAACAAAAGCACCTGGGTACCACAGGAAGGAGCAGCCACCCTGAGGCCAAGCCTTATAGCATCCCTGTTGGATGCAGGGGGTGGCAGTAGCTGTCAGACACAGGAGAGATGCCTGCGGACAGGCAAGGAGCGAGCGTAGTTGTCAGCACTCTTCCAACATTAGCAAAGCACTGACAGTTTACACACCAACTGCAAATATACCCTGAAAGCTCATCTGCTGCTGAGCTCATCTACTGGAGATGTGGCACAGCCAAACCTCGAGGCGTGTGACCAGCAGGCTCACTCCGTGGTAGCCAACACCTTTCTGAACCACCACATCCAGCCCTTTGCTCCCTTGGGTGCTTCTCACAAGTCAGATACACTGAGGACTGCCCTGCTCCAGGGGTTGGACAGGTCCCCAGACACCTCCCAGCATGAGGCAGCAGCTACAGGCACGGAAAGAGCTGGGAAGGTCTCTTCCGTAGGACAAGGCAGTCCCAGCAATCCTGTTTCTCAACCCCAGTTTCTCCACATCCCCTCTGCTGCTAAAACTGGCTGGCCTATTTAAGTGTTTACATCAGATGACAGGACTCCCTGTACACAGCCCACCCTGCCCGGAGGTGGGCCAGTGCCAAGAGAAAGCACAGCCTCCCTGCTGCAGCTCTCCATGGGAGCTGATCCCCTGCACTGCTGCATACAGGGACTGTACAATGCCAAGGGGCATTTGGAAGCCAGATCTTAAGTTGTCACCTCAATGTTTTGTGGAGAGAAAGCCCAGACTGAAGAGACTGTGTCACTTGAAAAGCCACTTGCTTGGTGGTGACCAAATAAGCACCTCAGCAGCAGTTGTGCCACAGCAGGGGAGTCAGTGGGACGTGGTGCATCCATCCTGTGTCCCCCTCAAGGAGCAGGATGAGCAGAGCCCAGAGGTGATGGCCATACCAGTACAGAAGCAAGCAGTGAACAGCAGGAACGATGTGCCAGGAGACAAGAGTATGGCACAGAGGTGAAGGATGTGCTCGGGTCAAGCGGGGCACAGTGGCTCCCACTCACCCCCTTTCCTCTTGAAGAAGGCCTCGGGGGGCCGGGGCATGTCATGGATCACCTCATAGAGCGGCTCGAAGTACCTGAACATCTCCTCTGTTGTCTCATCCATGGGCACCGTGTCAATGACCTGGGGACAGACAGATGCAGCTTGGGACGGGCATCCCTGAGCACCCAACCCCAGCCACTGTATCCCCCTCCCCGTTACCTTCTGGGCCACCTTCTTCATCTCAGCCACGTAAGCCTCCATCGCTTCCTCCTTGGACATCCTCCCCAGGCTGTTCCAGGCATCCCTGCGGGCCAACAGCGGCCGTGAGGTAGGGAGGAGCGGGCAGAACCGGGTCCGAACCGGGCCACGCCCCAGCGCCGGAGGCCTTACCACTTGTCCCGGCCGATGGGGTCCCAGAAGCCGGGCCTGGGGCCCTCGCAGCGCCCCGCCGTCGCCTGCTTGTAGTAGCTGTAGAAGCGCAGCATCTCCTCGTAGGAGGGTCGGTACGAGCCTGCGACGCGACACGGCCTCAGCAGAGCCGGGAGCGGGCTCCGCGGGTTGGGGCTGCTGCAGCCGCCGCTCCCCGGTCCCAGCCCCGTTACCGGCCCCTACTCACCGCTCCGGGGGAGTCCCTGGATGACCTGGACGGCGGCGAGGAACTGCGCCCGGCAGCCAGCCTCTTCCATGGCGCCGGCACCGGCAGCGGTACCGGCCCCGGTGCGTGTCCCTTCTCCGTGAGGGGACAGCGCGGGAGCCAATCAGCGCCTGCCTTCCATCGGCCCTCTCCGCCTTGCTACCAATCAGCGCGCCGCTTCCGAAACGGGCCGCGCTGCCCCTTTCCTGCCCCTTCGCACCCGGTGCACAGGGGACTATGGTGCGCGCGCGCCCCCTGCTGGATGGACGGCGAGTGTGCCGCTGACCGGGGAGCTAGGGCCGGGTCCGTCGCGGCGCCCCCTGGTGGGCTTCGTGGGGAGCTGCAGCGCAGCGAGAGGTGCACCAGGACCGGAACAGTGAGCGCACCGGGATAGGGAATGCACTGGGACAGCGAGTGCACCGGGATAGGGAATGCACTAGGACAGCGGGTGCACCGGGATAGGGAATGGACTGGGACAGCGAGTGCATCGGGACAGTGAATACGCCAGAGTAGGGCACCAGGTCAGTCCATCGGAATAGTGAGCCTGCGCAAAGGAACAGTATACTGGGACAGTGGATGCACCAGGACTGAGACAGTGCATCGGGACAGTGAGTGTATCGAGACAGTGCACAAGGAGAGTGAGTGCATGGGGACAGCAAGGGCACCAAGACAGCACATCAGGACAGCGGTGCAATGCACATGGACAGTGCACTGGTGCAGTGCACCAGAAGAGTGCAATGAGACAGTGCACAGAGGTAGTGCTCCAGTGTACTGAGATAGTAAACAGTGCACTGGGCAGTGCACAGGGGCAGTGAAACTGGTACAGTGCACTGGGACAGGATAGTGCACCTGTGCACCAGGATAGTGAACCTGTGCACTGGAACAGTGCACAAGGGCACTGTAATGGGATAATACACTGGGACGGTGCACCAGGGCAATGCACCAGGACAGTGCACAGGCACAGTGCACTTCCAAACCAAATAATCCCGTGGTTCTGTGACAATCATCCAGGAAACTGGGGCCATGGATGGGGACACTGGGAGCACATGCTGTGACATCAGGACAATGCACAAGGACAATGCACCAGGCATGGGGACAGTCACTGAGGCTGCAGAGTAAGGATCTTGTGGGAATGCACTGGAGGACTGGGACATTGCACTGGGACACGGGTGACATGGGAACATGGGTGATCTGGAGGTACAAGGTGCTCTGAGGATGTGGGATGTTACAAGGTTCCCGGGGCACCACCCTAACCCAGACTCACCCAGCGCTGGATGCTGGGATGGGGATGCAAAGCAGCTTTCAGCAGCCCCATGCCATGCTTCATCATCATCCCACACTCCTGTTTTCCTATATTTGGGGGAATATCCTTTATTCCCACATCACAAATTCCAAATCCAAGTAGGGAGACATTCCTTCCCAAACCCCCTAATTCCCATCCCATAGCCCCTGGGGCAACATTTTCTCTACGTGGAGAACGACTTTAGGAACGCTGTGCAGCTGAGTGTGCTAAGCGGACCACAAAGTCCTGGCATAGAAGGACCGAAGAGAACAAACAGACGATGTTTCTTCCTCATGGACTGTCTAGAACAGGATGTGATGAGAACAGACGATGTCTTGTGATTAAGCGCAATATAAACGTAGGAAAATGTAGCCTGTGCTATTTGATTAAGAGTGGTGATTGTTCAAGCGATAGCAGAGCTTGCTAACCTAAGGCAAATGTTAGCTAGAGGCAATAACAAGGAAAGGGTGGTTGAAAATGGCGATTGGGTGATCTTTACATGAAAGCATGTGGCAGTCTTTAATTGGTTATGTGCTGTAATGCCCTTGAAAGACTAAAGTATATAATCATGCCTTCAGTTTGCCCCATGGGCTGGTTTTCCCTTGTCAAGCTGACATGAAAGTGCTGCTGGCGATGTCCCATGTGCAGGATGCTGAGGGATGAGGTGGTTTGCTACTCATCTGCTAATGAAGACTCTGGTAAACAAGTGGGGATGGAGGAGGAGAACAGAGCTGAGTTGCTGATGGTGATTTTCATAGATTAAATGGGCAGGTGGTTGGAAATTACATCCTGTAGCTGTAACAACTCAATGAGATCGATGTATACAAAACACCTCACACGATTTGATCCAAATCTTGATTAAACCTCTAGGCTGCTTGTCGCCAGCCTGCTCACTAACACCTGTATTTATTGTGCTCCCTTTTGATGTGTCTTGCAGCCAGCAACAAGAAGCTGCTGATAGAGGAGGGGAAAGGATGCTGTCACAGCGTGCAATTGGCTTGGTACATTCACGCAGAGGTCACCAAAGGCTGGGATTGCTGCTCTGGGCAGATACAAATCATTGCTGCAATTTTAGCTCTCAATTTTTGTGGCTGGGAAAATTGCATCCATTTTTTTTTAGGGAGCTTTATATATAAAGGATGTGTATAGGAAATCTATAGGATTATATAGGAAATGTTTATTAATACCTTAAAAATACTATTATACTCAACATACAGTGACCAGAGCAGCTAAATGACAGGAGCTAAATGCAGTGTGTGAAGAAGAGCTTCCTCGTTGGCATTAATTGAGCAAAGCAAGTAGGTGCATTAATTAAAAGTCCTTCTGTGGTAACAGAGTGATGAATGGACACTGCATTTTCTTTGTAACAGAGAAAAAGGAAATACTGCACACTTAATAGCTGTTGCAGGGTAGATGGATATGTTAAGGAATCTGCAGTTTATCTGGCTAATGCTCATCTTATAGAATCATAGAATGGTTTGGGTTGGAAAGACCTTAAGATCATCCAGTTCCAACCCCTGCCACAGGCAGGGTCACATTCCACTAGAGCAGCTTGCTCCAAGGCCCTATGTCCAAGCTGGCCTTGAACACTGCAGGGGATGGGGCAGCCTCAGCTTCTCTGGGCACCCTGTGCCAGCGCCTCAGCATCCTCATACATGTGAAGTTCTCGACTGAGCAGACCTCTTCATGGTCTCTCAAATTTGACATAAGCTGAAGTGTTTAACTGGATTGTGGCTGGACTATTCTCCCTTATTAGGTTCAGGATATTAAAGAAGACTGGGCAGTGAAGTAAATGATTCTGCTTTTCAATTGCAGGCTTTAATTTGTTGGTGTTTGCAGATATCTTGCAACCAATTATAACCCTTGACTTTTGCACCTCTGCTCATGTGGAAATCTTATAGCCCTGTAGCAGTTCAGAGGTTTCTATCCCCTTTCTTCTAACAAGGATATTCTGTTCCCTCACTCAGCAGTGATGTTTTGAGGAATCAATGCTTCCTTTTGTACCTGTTCATACAGCCCAGCTCAGAGGCTGCAGGTTGTTGCTGGACGACAGAGTTCATGGCACTGATGGTGTCTGCATCCTTACCCATAACAGTGAAATAGTTTTCTTCCCAATTCTAATCAATTGTGTCACTTTTCCTTCTAGATTAGAAGAAAGTCTTGTGTGAGCAAGGGACCAGGCCTTAGGAAGTATATGGTAAAAGTATCTCTGAATAAGAAGTCGTCTGCACATGGAAGAATGGAGCTTGGATGCAAAGTTATTTGCAAGGATGATAATAACATTTTGCCCTTGAGAAATGCTTTTCTTTTAACCTGGCTTTCATTTGGAAGAGTTTCACCCTCTCTTTGATTGACTTGGGAAAAGGGAGAGCTGGTTTATGAAGGTTTTGATGGGTAGGATGGGAAAGGAGTCTGTGTGTGTGATACCTTAGCTTCACTCATGAGGAGAGCGACCTTATCCAAGAGCAGACTTGGAGCTTTGGCCGTATTTTCGTGCCCTTCCTGTGTTGTCTTTGTGCTTGTCTTTTGATGATTTCATGTCTTTGATCTCCAGAGCTACTTATGTACAGAAGATAAGGAGAATGGCAGTGTTTTGAAACCCAGGTGCTTAAAGAAGCCATACAGACCTGGAATCATAGAATAGTTTGGGTTGTAAGGGACCTTCAAAGCTCATCCAGTCCAACCTCCTTGCCTTGAGCAGGGACGCCTTCCACTAGACCAGGTTGCTCAGAGCCCTGTCCAACCTGGCCTTGAACACTGCCAGGGATGGGGCATGAACCACCTCTCTGGGCAATCTCATCCAGTGTTTCACCATTCTCATCATAAAACATTTCTTTCTTTTATCTGTTCTAAGTCTTTTTTAGTTTAGAACCATTACCCCTTGTCCTGTCCTGGCCCTACTAAAAAGACTATCCCCAGATTCCCTAAAATCCCTAAGAACTATATTGTTCTACATGAACTTCATGTTCCTTCTCTTGGAAACTCTTGCCGGAGTAAATAAAGCCTTGTTGGTCCCCTTGTGCAGTGTGAAGGGCGAGCAGGGTAGTGCTAGTCCCATGACATGCTGGTGGGATGTGCGTGCATCCCTTGGATGCTCACTGGTCCACTCCCAGGGCACTTGGTATCTGTTTCAGCAGCAGCTCTGTTCTTGGGCAGGACAGCCAAAGCCAAGCTCCATTGGCTTTTCCTGGGACTGTTCTTCTTCCCTCCCTCCCATCTGGTTTCTCTCTACTTGGAGGTGTAGGGAGCTGCTGTGGATTTACATGACTCCTCCATCATGTCCCTTGAGAGGGCAGCTCTGATTCATTCTCCCTGTTCACTGCAAGGCTCATGTATGGGGATGGAGCAGAGCCTTGTATAATGTTCATGTTACCTGAATCAGTGGGGTGGGTGCCCCTTTTGATACAGGTGATGTTCCCCTCAATATCAGTGCTTGTTGCCCCTGGATCTCCTTGCAGCAGTACTGACTAAAGAGCATTAGTCGTGTTAATGCTGTCCTCAGTAGTCCCTCAGCACTGTGTTTGGATGGAGATAGCATAAATTGTCCTCCTACAAGGATCTGGGCTGAAAACGAGAGGATTTGGCTTTCACTGTATGAGACAGTCATGCCTTAACACAAATCTTGCTGAAGGCATCTTGTCTCAGCTTTGTAGCTTTGCCTTTCCATGTCTTACTTTGACATGCAGCTTCTCATGTGGCAGATAGGACCAGCAGCCTTTGAGAGCTGCCATGGGACTGATGGGCTAGAAAGCTGTCATCAACCAGGGGTAGGGGCAGATTGGTTTAGCACAAGGAGGGAAATGTTGTGGCATCTCTGTCTGTGA
>JANHGB010011845.1:1944-14479 GCA_026283785.1 Coracopsis vasa | reverse complement strand
CAATCCCAAAGGGGTTAAGAACAAAACCTGGAATCCCAGGTCTAAATTCTCAGGGACTTAGTCTGGTAACATACCAGCTTAAGCAACACCCTTGGGGAATATTCCAAACTAATCTAACTGTATATTAAGAGGCACACTGAAAGAGAAAGTGGAAAGCATGCCTAACAGATCTCATGTACATCAGCAATCCATAACAGCACAATCGCAAATACATATTAAACTAATTATGATTTGAGTTAGCGACTGCACTAAATTTTCAGTTAGCACATATGTACAAACTGTAATGACCAGGTGTTCTTTCCATAAACCTGAGTCTGAGTATGCTACTTAGATATTAAGAAGTGACTTACATTCAAATATGAACCATTTAACAGTTCTATTAAGGGGGACTTACCTGGACTGAAGACAACAGGTCTAGAAAGTGAGCCTCTCCAGATGGGACCACTTTCACAGTGGATTCTACATGAACCTTAATAATTTAACAAAGTTTCTTTTTTTTTTTTGGAGGGGCTTGTCTCTTGAAGTTAAAGAGATCCTGTCTCTCTTCTTTTAGAATCACATCTACTACTTATTCCTATACCAATTTGTCAAGCTAGGCTGTTTGGCTGCATCACCATAACCATTATGTATCTACTCGAAGTACCCATTCCAAAGGAAGTCTAGTTTAAAAACAAACAAAAACCAAACCGAAAAAGCAGCTACGCTGCTTATCCAGTTCAGAAGAATGATTTAATATGAAGAAAAGAGTTTCTTACCCATCATTATTATCAGGTTTACCCAATTCCAATCTGTCTGGTTGAACTGAAAAACCAATCCTGCAGACTCTACCATCCTGCATTTAAAACAAGAAAACCAAGTGTCCAAAACTGAAATGTAAGACAAGTGACAGAAAAAAATACAAACAAAAAGAAGACTTCAGTTACTGAAGAATGTTGATAAATTTGATGCTAGAGGAATTAATTTTAACTGTACAATTTCAAGTTTGTTATGTGAGCAGATTTAAGTAATTTACCTCAAGAAGAAATGCAGCATGATTTGGTCCCACCACACACTGTTTAATAGTGGCCTGTTCCAATACATTCAAAGGGGGGTGGCTGAAAACAAGAAGTGAGAATGTATAATAACATTTCTAAACTTTTAAATTCTGAAAAAAAAAAAAAATAAAACCCAAGTGGTATATGGAAGGAACAATATGCAGTGACAATTAACGATACAAAACCATTCAAGAATGACTAAATATGTATATTAGTTGAAGCAATAACGATGTATTAGCAGAATTGAGGCTAAGAGTACATCTACAGCACAATCATTTGTTTCTTGTTGCTGTTGCTGAAATGTTGTACTTTCCTAAGTGGTTTACAGCAGCATGTGGTATGTCTTACCTGTTTAAATTATATTTGTTCAGCTTCTCTGAAACTTCCCTTAATCTGAAACAAAAAGAAATGAAGCTGTTGTTTGAAAGACATCCTCCACAGTACACAAAATCCACTTAAGCACCATATTTACATTATAGGAACAACTTACCACCTCATTTACTGAAGCTTGATATAAATGTGACATGGTGCTGGGAGTCTGTATAAGAACTGGATGGTGTTCAGCTTCAAATCAGGTTTTGCTTTAGAGTTTTACCCTTCCACCTATCATCTTGCCGCAAAACCCCATTCTTTCTTGCATTTCTATGTGTTTTGCAGGTCACTATCAAAAAGCACTACTATTGCCTTGTTACCACCATTTACATCTTTACACACAAAATAAGCAGATGAAGCAATGAGCATTAACTGTAGATATACTTGTGGCTCCTTGTATAAGCTTGAATACCGTATCTCAGAGCAGACAGGATTACCATTTTCTACGAAATCCAAGTACATGGCACATCAGAGCCAAAAATATGCCAGCAAATTCCCCAAAACTGAAAAGACAGGGGAACAGATGCACAAAAGCCAGCATCAAAAGGGTCAAACAACAAACTTCGACTAGTCAAAGGAATAATCAAGAGCAAATTAACTATATATAAGGTTACGTAAAACATCACCTTCACTAAAAGGGAAAGAATGTTTTCAAACATTCCTCCATCTCACTTTCATGGCACCTCACCAAATGGAAAATCAGAACCAAAAAAAAAAGGGGCCAGCCCGCAGACCATTCCGGCTCAGAAGGTATGGCATCCAAAAGTGGAAACCAACACAGTAATTCCTAATACACTCAGAAAAGATCCAGGCAGCAAGGATACTCTTGTAATATCAGGTAAGTGTTTCAGGTAAAACTCAAGCTCCTTTCTTCCCAAAGATAACAAGCAAACCTGAAAAGCCCCTAAGCAGCTTCCAATTTTAGTTACTTTTTTTGCAGTATATTAAGTTATAAAACTGAGATGAATCCTGTAAAAATAATGCAAGGTCTTCCTAATTAAGAAAAAAAAAAAAAATCACCTTTGGTACCACATTCATCTTAGCATTCCACACACCTCCTTAACCAGCAATACCTATCCAAACCTAAGAGACATGCACACCAGCACTGTTTTCCTCTGTCTGAACCCATGTTTTTAAACCCATTCTTTTCACTTGCTTCACTATTTCAATTTCTACACACAGACTGCTACGGACAGCAGACTTCAGTTATTTGCAAGCCCTGAGTATGAGAAAGAATACAGATTTGAGGTCCAAACAAGCAAGCCTTAACATTCTCAACTGTCTAACTTTAAAGTGCTTGTCCTGAGGGAAAAAGGGAAAAGATACATGTCTGTTTGAAAAACAAGATAATTTACACTGATAGAAATAACTTTCAAGCACAAAAGGAAAGGACCACAGTGAAAGGAGAGCAGGAAGGAAGTGAACATGCTTAGAATCGCCTTTTGCTATCCAAGCCAAGCTGCTGATTTGCCATTCGGCAACTTCACACTCCCAGTTTCCAGCCACAACTGCTTCACGCAGGCCAAGAGTACATACATAGATAAGGTTTGTGAAGACAGCCCACAAAAGGGAAAGAGAGAACATAAACCTCACACACAAAGTATTCCACAAGAGTGAACTAATGTGGGAGAATGTGGAATGAACCTGGAAGATAAATGGCATACCTTCCACAGCTTACTGGTTTGGTTTTATAAAGCAAGCAGGGATCTGTTGCATAATATGTGACAAGTTAAACATCCCTGAAGTTTCATGTCTTAACTATATTGCCTAACAGTTTCCTATAGGAATCCTGAGCCATTTCCCATTAACATTTCTCCTCTTGGCAAGCATGAGTAGTAACAGAATAGGAAAATCTACCTTTAAGTTCATTGCACTGCCTATGTGAAAAGCTAACAGCAAATAAAGTAGCCCTTTCTTGGAGATGGTTACTTGACTAGTCTATGAGCAACATTTAAAGCTTCCTTATCCAAGCTTTGTGCCACAAAACCCCAGCATACAGAAAATGGACATTTTTTAATTTTAAAAATTCATCATAATCCTTTTTTACTTGTAAAAAAACCCAGAAGTGATAGCAAAGAAATATGCACAGAAAGCTGCTAAGACTTGCATACTCAGTGCATCTATTACTAACACCAACCTCAAGAGAGTAGGTCTACCCGCAACAAGCTTGGGTCAAAAGAGCTCTAACAGTACTGAGAAGAGGCTGCTGTCAGCGTTTAAGGGGAGGGAGCAGAGAAGGATACAAGCAATGATGCTGAAAACACTAACCTCTCCTACAGGAAGGAAAGAAAAAAAAAGTTAACCATCTCATATGCAACTGCTATAATAGCAGAATTACCAAGTACTGCCTAATAACCTTGGAGACCCAAGAGGACTTAAATTTGATGCAGAACTCCCCTGGGTGAAAAGTGTAGCTTCCCAGCACCATCTCTGCAGGGCTGCTGGTTTCAGCCCCACTCATACCCCTGCCTGTTGCTGCCACCATCATCCATGTGAACAAAAGGCACAAAACTAAACCAGCAGAAAAACAGAGTAAAGCAGAAAGAGGTATTTGTGTATTCTGCATGGAGAGTATGTGAAGAGAGTATGTGTCTGCTAATAAAAAGTAAGGTAACACTTCCTTCAGCAGTCTGAGCCTTTCTACTTGCACAACTGCATGGTACTGGACTACCAACCCTCTGAAGGAAAAACATGAAATGCATATTTAAGATCACATTAATTTTAACAGCACAATTCAGTAATTTCAACTGACAGTGCGCTGGAGGAAGAGATACAGCCAGAGACAATTCAATCAATTCTAGCAGTAAGGAAGGTCAACATGTCTACTGAGACCTTTCGGGATAAAGCAAATCTCCAATATGAATGGCTGGGCAGGCTAAGCTTTGAAAAATGTCCATTAAAGCCATTAAACCATTTCAAAGGACAAAGAAGCAACATGTATTTTGCTCACAGATTTTTGAAGAAATGCACTAACTTGCCACACTTTTACACACAAGCTTAGTGATGAGGGCTCCTGTGTTAAGACACACGTTCTTTAAGTATCCTTCTGAAAATTCATCCAGAAACAGCTGTGAGGAAAACAAAGTCTGTCTGTCCAAGCCAAGCAGGGATTGCATCGATTAGAAGTTTTGCAGCTACAGTTTTTAGGCTCTCCAAACTGATTAGACTAGAAGGGAATCGCTCACACTAAGCAACTGAAGAGGCTCCAGGACTACAGGAGCTCAGCTTTACAAGTGACACTTTTATTCATCGCAAGATATTCTTTGTCTCAAAGAACATTTCTATTTCCAGAGAAGTTTATCTGAGGACCAATCCTTCTACCACATCTTGCTTTATAAAACCAGGTTAGGTTCAGAAGTGCAAGAGAGCTACAGAGAAACTTCATTTCAAAATCACGTATTTTATTAAAAACCGGACTTCAGTGCATTTTCAAGTAAATTTACTCTATTTTAACAAGTGCCTAAACCCACATAAGCAAAATTTTAGTTTAGAATTTGTGCTTTTACCCAATTTGTGAGAACACAAATCTATTTTGAAGTTGGCAGGCTGTCATGAGATTTATTTTTAAGACATTATAGACTTCTATAGCACCTTTCCCACACTCAGTTCCCTGTGGCGGTCCAGCAACAGCAGTCCTACCTTGCCAGTCATCCTGCAGGAATATTCATCCTTCTCAAGTACTTCCATCATGCCAGCAACCACTCACACATCAACAATCAAGACATAAGACATAAGCAGAACTCTCTTACCGCTATAAGGTTTTATGATAGTTCAACAAATGTATGTGCATCCTTCTCCTGTGTTAGGAAACTAGGTTAAAAAAAATAAGAAAAAAAACCATACCTACATCATCTACAGGCAGTGAACATCTGCAAGACCTTTTCAAGAAGGCAGGTAACATGAAAAGCAGAGTGAACTGTAAATAGAAATCTCATGCAACAAGATTTACATAATTTTCCTATCAACAACTTATTCGCTGTTGAACAGAAGCAGTATTTACAGGTGCTAATATCTGACATTTTGCAGCTTTGGTCAAATGACAGTACATCTTGCACATTTATTCACAGGTATTAAAACAAGTTCTGCCATCTCTAAGATTAATTTCTGTAACAGTATAAAGGAAGTCATTTTTCATTTTTCTCTGCAACTTCAGACTATATTTCTAAATGTCAGCTAGGTCTTTGAAGAGCACACAGTAAAAGAAAAAAATCACTGAAGTTAAGCAATCCAAACAAAGGATTTAACTGCAGAGATGTAAAATTGAGTGTTTGCATGCTGCAAGTCTCCAGAAGGAAGTTTTTCTGTACTCAGCCAGGAACACTACAGAGCCCCTGACACAATACTCAGCAATCTCTTGGATTTTTCCTCAAGTTGCTCTTTTATAACCTTAAAGAGTTATTTGTACACTTTAAAATTAAACTATTGGGCAGGGGCCCCACCACAGGAGCTTTCCTCACCTCAGCACCACATGGTGATGGTAAGAGTTGCAGAAGAGGAAAAGTAAAGGTGCATTTAAAAAACAACCATCTTGGTATGATGAACAACTTTGAGTAGGGAAATTAAAACTAATTTAGCCCTGGTACATTTTTCTAAGTGAAGTCTGTAACTTAAGAGACTTTCACACCAGAGCAGAAAGAAGTACAGAGGAACTGACACAACCTTCATCTCCATCCCTCAGATGAGCCACTGAAGTGCTACAAGCATAGGGAGCCAGATCAAGAAGGCAGCTTTGTGGCCATGAACAGGTTTAGCCCAGCAGTGCTGCACAGCCTCCAGCTCAAAGCCCTATCACACTTGCCTATCTTGAACCACATGGAAATGAATGCCTGTGCCTGTCTACTGGTGTCATGTAAACAGAGTCTCAGAAATGCAGAAAATGGACTCCAATGAGAAGCTTAAGAAAATATGTTTCCCAGTCCCAGGATGTCTTGGACATTGGACGCTGTTACCGATACAAAGTCACATCCAGCTATTTTCCATGCCGTAATACAGCACACAAAAGGATCCCAACCCCAACTGCCATGTCAAACATCAGAAAGCAGTTTCTAAAGAAGCAGAATTCCACAGTTCCTGTAATCAGGCTCCTTTCTCCTAATTGAATAAATGAAGAAATAAACCTCTTTTCCCCCAGTGAGTAGGAGGAAAGTGCAGGGGGGGAAAGAGGAGAAGATTAGAGTGTGCTTTAAGTATTAAGTCATTCTGGGTAGTAAGGGGGGGCATCCATGTAAAACAATGCTTAAGCACCACACAAAAGCAGACGATAAAATTTCCTGGAGAAAATATAAAGTAATGCCCATTAAAAAAAAAAAAAAAATCCCACGCACAGGTACAAACTGACAGCCTCTGAGGTAACCAGTGCTACCCAGCAGCAGGGTGGGATGATGTACTTAGACTGTAATACACAGATCACTGAAACAAGAGGACAAAGAAAGTCATTGCTCCACTCAGTCAGTAATCAAATGTACCATGGCTCCACCACATCCTCTCCTCATTCCAAGAAATATAAAATAGGACTATTGGGTTATTACACACTAAACCAACACCTACTGCCCAGGAAATCCCCAAGCTGAAAATTCTTAGAAGCTGGAAAAGCATCACTGTATGTTTGCCCTATTCTAACACTCTTCTCCTGTCATCTAGCACTGGCCACTGCCACAAATGTAAGGAAAACAGGACAGACCCCTTGTCTGACTGTAACAGCTACTCTTACGTTGCATGCTATTAACCTACATGGGATTACAGAATATGGCTCCCAAACTTTATTTTCTATTTCATAAGACTGCCAGTTTGGTTGATAAATGTAGTTCTGACCATTTAATAGTTCTCTCTTGAAAAATATTAACACACTGTGCTGAATCAGTAAGCTATAGCAGAAAGCTAATATGGCAAACATCAAACAAAGTAATGTCCTGAAAACAATTTTCTGCAATGCCACTGAAAAGTCTTCAGGTAATACAACGACTGCAGGAAATAAATTCCCTTACAGTAGACCATTATTATTTCATGATATAACAACACTGATACAGATAATGACCTATATCTAAAGTTAGGTACAAGCTAGCCCACAACAAGGTTAAACCAGGGCAGGAAAAAATGGCAAAGATAGGACAGTGGCAACAACATCAGAAGTTTAAAGATAAGATATCCACCAATATCTAATACTGAGAATTAAAGACACACTGCAGAGGCAGGTAAAATGACTTACCCATCTTCTTCACCATACAGAGAAGATAAGCATCAGTTTTGGTTTAAAGAAAGCAAGGCAAGATTTTATATCACTGTGTAGGAGAATTAGGGAAAAGCAGTAGATATTGTCTTCCTGGACTTTAGTAAGGCTTTTGACGCCATATCCTGCAAGATCCTCACAGAGAAGCTCCTGAAGCATGGATGCATGAGCATACAATGAGATAAACTGAAAACTGGCTGAAGACCTGGGCCCAGATGGTGGTGATCAGCAGCATGATGTCTAGTTGAAGGCCAAAGTCTAGCAGTGTACCCCAGGGGTCAATACCAGGTCCAGTCCTGTGGTTCAGTATTTTCATTAACCATCTGGATGATGGGGCAGAGCGTATCCTCAGCAAGCCTGCTGAGACACCCACCAAACTGGGAGGAACGGCTGGCATGCCAGAGGATCATGCTGCCATCCACAGCACAGCAATCTCCTGACTTCCAACAAGGATAAACACAAAGTTCTGCGCATGGGGAGGAACAACCGCATGCAACAAAACATGCTGAGGGCTGCCTAGCTGGAGAGCAGCTCTGCAAGAAGAGGACCTGGGAATCCTACTGGACACCAGGTTGAACTAGCATTATCTAGCATGCCCTGCAGCAAAGATGGGGAACGGTATCCTGGGCTGCCTTAAGGCAAAGCATTGACAGCAGGCTGAGGGAGGGCATGCTTGCCTTTATTCAGCACTGGCGAGGCCACATCTGGAGTTCTGCAACCAGTTCTGAGCTTCCCAGTTCAAGAGAGACATGGACATTCTGGAGAGTCCAGCAAAAGGCCACAAAGATGATTAAGGGACTGGAGCACCTCTCAAATGAAGAAAGGCTGAGAGCTGAGACTGTTACACCAAGGGGTCAGGCAAGTGTCTGAGAAAAAAAGAGTTGTAATGAAAAGTCTGAATATAAACAAAGAAATCACAGATGGCACAAATGGCACTATCCTGACAGGACTAGCTCATAGCAGTTACAGCACACCTACATATGTTATTTAACACAATATCCAGAGGATCTGGTAGTAAATCCTATAGCTACAGGTTGCCTAAATGCCTAGTGGTATTTCTGTGGAAAAAAGAAAAATACCCCACAGGAGAATGAGTCAGCCTCAATCTGATGTTATTCTATGACAGCAGACTTCCAAAACCATGAGTCGCAGATTCAGGCAATACAAGACAGAAATCTGTTCCCTGGTGTAGAATGCATCAAATCATCATTCTGTGTTCCCAGATTCTGTTCAACTGCACAAAGTTCTTGTAGCTACAAAAAGTTTCTGTTTAGCATTTAACAGAAGGCTATTCCTTCAGCCAGAAAACCACTAAAAGCTAAACAATTGGATCAACCAACCCAGCTGGGTGGAATTATGAATTTTAAAACAATGGAAATTGTAAGTTATTTAGCTATCCATCATTTCAGTAAGTATATCCCTCTGTAAGAGTAAGATGTAGATAACAGGAATTTACAACACCATGGTTGTCTTCAAGGATGCTTTAAAAATACACAAAATAGCATGAGCCAGCATTACTATGTTGAGCGGCATGAATGCTAACTACTAAAATGCAGCTAGGAAGCTGCACAGTGGTTTGACTAGAACACATGAAACTTAAAAGACCACATTTAGACAAAAGGGGTGGTGAGGGCGAATCCTATTTTACTGACAGAGCATTACTGTCATGATTCCACCAGGGGAAAAAAAAAAAAAAAAACTATGAAAATAAAAATCCAGTCATTGTAAAACCTTAAAACCCTTTTGTGTCCCATTGTGACACATTGTGGAAGCTCCTTCAAGAGTTAATTACAAGCCACCAGGGAGGCTCTGTACATACCAGCACACCAACCTGAAGCCAAGAGAGCCAGGTTCTGGTCACAGCTGAGGCTACTGTGGGAACCCAAATCATAATCTCGGCATCACTTTCCCCTTCATTCTTGCTCTTACGCTTTTGGAAGCTGTTACCACTATGTGCAAAGTTGAAAAATGGCCTTTGATTAGAGCATTCAAAGGCTATCAAAATATTTTAAGAAGAAGGAACTGTCACGTTATTAAATTCTTTGTGTCTTGGCTGGAGAAAAGCAACAGTATATTTTATACAAGTGATTTTACTAAAAACAAAGCACAAACAAGACACTGAATTCTAACTGCTTTGCAAGAAAGTCCAGCATGCTTATTCACATGCCGAATTAGTTTAAGCAATAGGGAAAGATCGTTTAGCATGTCCAGCCCTTTACTTGCCAATTCTTCCATTTCCAAGGCTCAAAGACTTTAACAAAACCTCTAATATCACAGTATTATCTGCATGTCACTTTTTCAAACTTGTTAAAAAATGCCTTTCAAGTATCAGGTGCTCCTCTCCACACCCTGCACTCTTCTACTAAACATACATCTTCAACAACCTTCCTTTCAGACACTGCATCTTTGATTCAGATAGGAATGGAACGAGGCCTGGCACAGGGAGTAGAACAGAAAGCAAGCACCATGCCAGAAACAAGCAGCCAAATCACTTTATCAGATGCACACTGCAGGCAAAATAACTCGAAAGAAATCCCAGGTTTTGAGGTGTGCAGCTAATCACAATACTTCAGCATTGCTGAAAACAGATTCTCTTTTCCATCTGTCTGTACCACAGCCACAAAACTCCAGGTGCTTCCCCTCAGCGTAACTACCGTTTTGGTTCCTCTACAAGAACGCATGAAGCAGCACACTGTGTACCTCCTGCTCCACGTTTTGCCTATGGCCATACTATTTTAGTTAACAATCTTGCCAAATACAGATTCTGCACCACAAGAGAAAGAAAGCTTTGGCCCTTGCGGCAAACAGCCTGTTACCCCCTATGCCCTCCCATCAAGAGCGGGGCAAGCCTGGCCAGCTTACATCCTGCCTACCCAATCAATCTGTCTCACAACAACATGATGCTATGATTTGTATCACTGGAATGTTTTATTAAGTACCTTTAAATCCTTGCTCTAGAGACAAGTATATTCTGCCAAACTCAGCAAATTGTGTAAATAATAAAAAAAAAAAAAAAAAAAACAAGGAAAAAAAGAGAGAAAAATAAAGGAAAGAGAAAAGAAAAAGGAGAAGGAAAACTTCTGTTACTAATGTACAAAGTACAGTTAGAGCTGAAAAAAGGAGTTTCAACAATCTAAGAGAGAAATCCTTAGTAAAGGTCAGACAACAGTAACTCAGTTATATTAAAAGGAGAAACAATACAGAATGGATTAAAGCCATAAATCCTCTTTAGAAAAGCACTTCCTGATGTTTACTAGAAAGAGGAAAAAAAAGCAGTAATTGTCAGGCTGGACAGAGAACAGCAAAACTTCATACCATAAATGAAAGAATAAACACTGACAGACACATTTAAGAAAATTAATTTGTGAAATGAAAAAAATAAAAGGATACCACACTTACTGAAGGAAAAGACAAACCCAATGACTTCAAGTGACAACAGAGTAAGGCCCATATCTCTCGGCCAACTGGATTCACACAGGTATTTATTTTCCAGTTAGTTTTTTTGTAAAAATGCTGTAGCACAAACATTTTTCCATATTAAGTCAATGACAGACTCCACACTGGAAACTGTATAGTGACATGACAATTTTTAGGAGAATTGAGAGACCTTAATCAAGATCCATTTCCTTGTATTCGACCTACCTATGTATATCCCAAAGGTGAAAAAAGGAAGAGTTAGAGGAAACCTAATGCAGACCAGCAAATGAAGCATTATGAAAGACTAAGCAAATTTGTTAAATGCCGTTGTAACACAGGCTTAGCTTAAGCTAGCCAACTATTACTACACAGCATTAAAAAAAAAAAAAAGGACAAAAATTAGCATCCTGCCTAACTAGAGATGATGGCAGAAAATAACACCGCCAAGTCCTGTGTACAGAACACAGTTTCTTTCTGGACTATTTTCTAATGAACAGGCAAACTACAGCTGCATGGGTACAACCATCCTCCATTACTCAAGATATTCCCAACCGTTCATAATAGTGATTACATTGAGTAAAAAGCAAGAAACACAAACAAACAAAAACCACACACCCTAGAATGTTTTCAGGTTTGTATTGTTTCAGTTTGGGTTTTTTTTCTGAAGACAAATTTCATAAGATCACTGCAATCTGCAGCAGCCTTCATGCTTTCATCTGTTAAGTTACATTACCGTTGTCACAAATTACATTAGCTTATCTCATGGCTGGCAATAAAATGACAACGACAGTGAGAAGTTCCAACACAGTCCATGTCCAAAATAGTACTAGTCATGTGAATGTTTTAAAACTTTTTTCATCCTGCATTCTTTAATAAAACATCATCACATAGCACTAAATCAGAAACATAAGGGAGCAAAGCTATTTTGGGGCATCTTTCAGCTAAAAGGTAGTAACCAGTTTAACAAAAAAAAGCTGTCCAAAACTGAATTGCAGAAAGCACACATTTCACCTCCATGGTGGATGTAAACAATTTGAGGAATTGCTAAAAGACATCTTATGGCACACCACCAACAGGCTTGGGATTGCAAAAAACAGCCAATGAGACAAACTATAAGATGCTATGTTAAAAATCATTTTTAGAACAGCCACAAGTAATCACACTGGGGTGTTACAAAAAGGTGGCAATATTCAGAACCTTTCTATACCAATGTGGATTGGCGCTGTAAAACACACTGATTTGCTGAAACACAGGGTGAAGCATATTTACCGTGAGAAATTCCGCCTGACAAGTGCTGGCAGGAGCCTTGGGAGACAAAGACAACATTTTTCAAAGATAGCAAAATTCAAGAGTTACATCACTCAACTGGAACCAAACCTGCAGTTTTACATAAACACAGATGACCAGTGCATCCAGCTTATGCCTTTCTACTCAGTTTTACAATATATTTGAAGTGTTTAGAATAGGCAAATTTCACACCTTTTTA
>JANHGB010011843.1:33699-44664 GCA_026283785.1 Coracopsis vasa | reverse complement strand
GAAGAATCTTGGAGACTAGTAATTAGAGTTCCAAGCTGAACAAGGGTAAAGTTTTTGCTCTGGGTAGTAAGTTTATGGTCTGAATGTATTTGTATGAATATCTAAAATGGGCTAATAGTACATGAGCAACTGGTGTGTTTAAGCTGTATGAAAACATTGTGCATTAGCTAACGAATTTTCACAGGTTAAAAATAAGTAAAATGATAACTCCATTTTCAAAAAGCTAGTTCATTATAAAACAAAAATTGAATAAAGTCAGCAGAATTACACAGTGCTAAACTGCTAAGAGATGAAAAGAGTTGGCTCTTAAAAAGTGTAATATCATTTAGGCTGATAACCACTAGTGTGATGTCCATAAAATATATCTGTTTACTAAGACATACATTTCAAAACCTCTTTCAGAAGCTGGTAGTTGTAATTCTTTTCTGTTGGCTAGTTTTTGCTCTGATTATACTGATTATATAATCCCCATTGCTTTGAATGTTGATATGCATATGTTGCACATTATATGTTATAACTAATCCATGTTCTGTCTCTTAGTCTCTCTCCCTCTAGGAGGAGAACTCTTAGGGCAACATAGGTTGGGTTTTCTTTTCTTCACTTCGAGTGGAAAATGAAGAGATTTGGGATGTACTCTAGTTTTTATGGGAGTTTGTTTCACAGCTGGGCCTGTCCCTTAAAAATCTGCTCCGGCATGGCTTCTGGTAGATTTAAGTTTATTCAGTTGCTTTGCCGCAAAGCAGCAGAACCCTGGCCTTCTCAACAGTTTGGATACCAGAAACTCATCTGTGGGAAAAAATGTTAAAAAAAGAGTTCAGCTGTAAGCATAAAACTGTATGTACATTTTCTTGCCTAATTTAATTCAGTTTCAAAAAAATCCAGCTCCCAAAATTGAGATATTCTTAGAAGTAGGAGATAAAGATGTCATAATCCCAATCTATTTAGTCCTTGTCAGGCCACACCTAGAATACTGTATTCAGTTTTGATCCTTGCTTTAAGAAAATGATGTGGACAGGCTGGAAAGGGTACAGAGACGGGCCACAGAGGTGATCAAAGGACTGTAAGGCCATGTGAGGAAAGGCTGAAGAACTGGTTTTTTTTCAGCCTTGAGAAATGAAGTCTCAAGGGAGAATTTATCAACATGTTCTAGCATTTAAAGGATGGCTACAAAGAAGATGGAGACTCCCTTTTTACAGTGAATCACATGGAAAAGCAAAGGGATAATGGGCACAAGTTACTCCTGGGGAGATTTCAGCTGGACACAAAAGGAAAATTTTTCACAATGGGAACAACTGGCCATTGGCATGATCTCACCAGGGAAGATATCACTGAAGCTGGATACTTTTAAGATTTGATTGGACAGGGTGCCAGGACATCTAGTCTAGGTCATGCTTGCCTAGGAAGGCTGAACTAGTTAATCCTTGAGGTCCTTTCCAACTGGGTATTCTATGATTCCCCTGTCAGATGGCTTTCTCTGCTTTGTCTTCTTGATAAAAACCAGCAATTAGAGTCTACATTTGGTAAAAACAATGTGTTTTGTTTTAAAAGTTTTCTAAAAGGGAAGTAGTTTAGGTCGTTGTCAATCATTGTCAATGGGACTTTCAGTCATGGGTCATTGGTCTAACCCTATGGTACAAAATTTAAAAGGCATCTCATCCTGGACTAACAAAGTTGTGTGAAAACAAGTGATTCACAGCAGCTTCATGAAAAAGATGGAGAAACTATACTACTGTATGGCTTTCTCTTTGGCAAACTAAAATATAGGTGGATTAATGCAAACACAATAATTACTGAAACTTATTTTGAAGAAACTGGGCCAAAGGTTCCAGCACTCAGTTGCTTGAAAAAGATGAAAGATGTATCTTGAGATGATCCTGGTTCGTACATTATTATTTCGATCTACTTTTTTGGTTTGTTTTTTGTTTTTTAATATACTCTTGTAGTTGTTTCATTCGTTTCGGTCTCTTGGAATTATTCCTCTTTTCCAGTTTACCCTCGAGGAAGGGGCAGTAGGAAGTATAAACTTTTCAGCAAATCTGCATTTTCTTCCTAAGGAACATATTTCTTGACAGTATGGCTGATATCTGGCTAACATGTCACAAAGGACTGTGAAATTTTAAACGTTGTGTTAAGATTTTGCAAAGTGTTGATGTCCAAACATTGAACGATTATAAAATACATATAGCAGTGTATAGCTACCAGCTACTTTGTAGAGAGGGATATAACAACTCTTCACCAATAAAGTTTATATGCCTGTTTTTTTTTTTTTTTTTTTTTTTTATTTTTAACTGAAGTAGGTAGTCTACTGTGAAATTGATAATTAAACCAAGAAACTGGACAGAGAGATGCCTTTCAAGTCCTGTGAACAGTTTTTGGGTCACTGTTAGATGCATTGGAACTAAGAAAGGATCCATTAGCTGAAAACACTGGGATGGGATGGACCTGGTATGTGAAACCAAGGGGGATAGCAGGACAGCTGGCACATAAGCACGTAGATGTGGACAGCTCAGAATTAAAGCATAGCAGTAAGCTGAATATTTCCATCACATTACAGCCTGTAATGTCACCAGCTGAAGATTCTGAAAGTTTAGAGCTCAGATTTCTGCATATCTTCTCATTTAAGAAGTCAGGAAAACAAAAATATGAAGTCAAAGAAAAACAGTACTAGGCTTGGAGGATAAGGTAATTTATCCTCACTTAAAACTCTTGATAACCAAAATATAGAGTATTGCTTTATTTCTGTGTCTGCCTAGTATATTCAGGGTAGCTGTGGATTATGTGGTACCTTAATAGAGATTAGATTTTATGGGACAATCTGGAGAAGAGCATAGTTCCTAAAGTTTCTATTAGCTTTCGGTGGGAGTGACAACTGCTCAGCTGCCCTTAGAAACAAGGGTGTGATATCCAGGAACCCCACTATTTCATCAGGATTCAACTACACCCTGAGAATGGCAAAACCTCAGCCTTCAAAAAATTTGTACTACCTTCCAAATTCACTAAGAATTTTGGAGCCCAGACCTAGAATCAGGCAGTTGTCTCCTTGTGAATGCTAACTGTCGAGAATTTGACTTGGTACATGTTGGTTAAAACAACCCCATGCAACACGACAGGCTTGGGGAAGAGTTGATGGAAAGCTGCCTGGTAGAAAAGGACCTGGGAGTGCTGGTCTACAGCCAGATGAATATGAGCCAGCTTGTGCCCAGGTAGCCAAGAAGATCAACAGCATCCTGACTCTGATTAAGAAACAGCGTGGTCAGCAGGGCCGAAGAAGTCATTGTTCTTCTGTACTCAGCACTGGTGAAGCTGCACCTCAAATACTGTGTTCAGTTTGAGGCGCCTTGCTATAAGAAAGACATTGAGGTGCTGGAGCATGTCCAAAGAAAAGCAACAAAGCTGGTGGAGGATCTAGAGCACAACTCTTAAGAGGAATGGCTGAGAGGACTGCGGGTGTTTAGCCTGGGGAAAAGGAGGCTCAGGGGAGGTCTTACTGCTCTCTGCAACTATCTGAAAGGAGGTTGTAGCGAGGGGGAGGTTGGTCTCTTCTCCCAAGTAACAAGCGATAGGACAAGAAGTAACCTCCTCAGGCTGCAGCAGGAGAAGATTAGACTGGATATTAGGAAAAATTTCTTCACTGAAAGGGTTGTCAATCATCGGAACAGGCTGCCCGGGGAAGTGGTTGAGTCCCCATCTCTGGAGTTATTTAAAAGATGTGTCGATGTGGTGCTTAGGGACATGATTTAGTAGTGGACTTGGCAGTGCTAGTTGATGGTTGGACTTTATGATTTTAAAAGTTCTTTCCAATCTAAATGATTCTATGATTTATGTATGTTAACCTAGAAATTCTGGGGACTTTTGCTGTAATGTTTTGGCATTAGCATTGGCATTGAATCTGGTGGTTTGTCACTTTTGTGTTCTTCAAACAGAATGCAACTGAAAAAAACCCAGCAGCAGGGCATTCCCAGAACAATACTTGAAAAATTTATACACATGAAAAATATGGGAAATGGGTGTCTTCACACTAACTTGCTGGGATTTATTTGCTAGGACATGAACGCCTGTACATAGAAAAGTCCCTTGAAAAATCTAGTTTAAAATACTGTACTGCATGATGGAGAAATGGTCTGCATAAAAGAGTAAGAAAGGGAAGGCATGTTGTGAATGGTGGAGAAAGAAGATTGTTCCTATTACCTTGATAATCCAACTATTTGGGAAGATATGAGAAGGAGCTGTTACAAAGCTATCTGTTACATTTTAAATATGAATTATTGTGTGGTCTGTCACACAGGGAAAAACTTAAAAGAAGAAATTAAACCCCAGCAATAAATAAACAGGACTTATCTAGAGTGTGTTTTATTTTCCAATAACTTTTGCTAAGGAAGCTAAGAGCTCCTTTGATATTCTCATTTTTCAGCACAAATTCCCTGTAGACCAGCAAACAATGTGTATAGTATTTTTCAGACTCTCCTTCCAGGGAATTATTAATTATGCATTTTTAAAATCTTTCCTTTCTCTCATCCCCCATCTTAAGTATTACCACCACTTATTTCAAATTAGTTGCTCCATATAAAAATTGTCACTTTCCTTAAAAATAAACTTGATGTTCTGCCTGTATAAGCAAGCAGTAAAATAAGATAAAATGAAATGCTGTCTCTTGATGTCTGCTACTAACCACCTCATAGTCAAAAATAGATCTTGCACATATATTTGGGTCTCAAATGCTATCATGTTTAACAAAACTTAAGTGCCTAACTACCCTTGCTGAGTAGGACTTTTGAGCACAAAATACAAAGGCAGGTTCATAGCTCGATATTTAGACATCTAAACAAGTAACCTGGTTTTCAGTAATGTATATACAGCTTTAAGAGGATTGAAAGATGCTTGGTTCCTCCGAAAAGCATGAAATCATAAAAGTTAAAGTACTTAATTTTAAGCAGCTTTACTTGAGAAGGTTGTCTTTAACTTGTTTGTACCTTTCCCTTGCTGTAAAAGGGATAGCAATGCATTTTCTTTTTCCTGAAATATGCAGTTGAAATAGCTTATGGAAAATGATGCTTTCTGTAATATCAAACTGGTCATCTGGGGAATGGGTCTCTTCTGTGAGCAGAGACTATTGGAAAAAGAAGCAGCTATAGCTGATTTAAGAGGAAAAAGCAAAAAGAACATGATAATTTAAAAAAAATTATGTAGGAGAAACTTTGATGGAAGCAAAGAACATTCTGATTCAGTTGCATGCAGAGCATAACTACAAGACTAGTCCAGTGCAAGTAGCAGCTAACATGGCTCATTTTAGCATTTGCTGCTATATTAAGAAATGCCCTTTAATACTTAACTGTTCACTCAGAATGCTTTTAGCTGTGGCGTTACTCTAGTGTACATAAGTAGTATCATTTCCTTACAAGCAAAAAAAAAGAAAAACCCCACCAAAACCAACTTTGAAGAAATTTTTAGTAGTTTTAAAATTCCGTGAGTTTTGCCAAAGGACTGAGAAACCAGGTATTAAGGATTTTAGGCCTCTCAGGAGTTTCCTCCAATAGGAAGGCTTCTGTCATTCACAGCTGGGCACGTTCAAGATTTCCTGTGTTACTTACCTTCATGCTGACAGCTTGAGCGTCTCAGGGGACTGTGCGATTTTCTTTCCCCTTTTGTTTCCTTTCAAAGTATTTTGAGTGTCAGAGGAAGCTGAGGAGCAAAGAGAAGGAGTGAAAATGAGATAGGGTTTTTGGTGTTTCAGCTACCGTCTATTAAATTTCAAACAAAATATTGGCAATTTGTTAAGCCTTTCACCCCTAACTAATATTTAAAAGCATTCAATTAAGATTTTATAATGTGTCCAATGAGTTAAAGCACCCCATGATATTAGAAAAAAATATTACATATATAAATAAAATACATCAAAGCATTAAAAAGCTATTACACACTCTGAACATAAAATGGCAGAATAATGATGGATCCTGCCATGCAGCAAACATATTCAAAAATATTATCTTCCTGGTAATGAAATGCCATCCGTTTCATTTTAAGCTAAATACGTTAGACATATCAGTGGAGTCTGTGCTGACACAGCAGTGAGTTGAAATTGAAAATCTGAAATTATATATATGATTGGACACAGTGTTAAAGTAATTTATAGGAAAACCCACAAATGTGCTGGGTCTGCACCTTTTGGTGAACTCATTTTAGAGAATCAGATAGAGGGAAACTCTACCATTTCTAATGTGCAGTTAGAATGGCAGCTTGCCAGAGCCCCAGTATATTTGGTATGAGGGGCAGAAAGAATAGGAGAGAAAGAAAGAAAGAAGCTAGGGAGACTTGATTCAAATTACAAAAATTCTGCATAAGCCATCAAGAAAATGGCATTTGTTTTCATCGCTCTGACCTAATATGATATAGCAGCTGTAGGAACTGTATTAGCTATCAAGACAAGTGGGAGATAACGGGGAAACATTTAGAGAGGGACATCAGGATAGGGCTACTTTCAGCTTGGCTGCAGATGCTTTGCATGCTTTGCCATGGAGAGCAAAGTGGCAGCAGGAATCATTATAATGATCATCTGATACCCAGAGTTTAGGCTGAAATTCAGGTTCTGCTGACTGCAATGGAGCCTTAGTTGTTACACACATACAGAGTCACACACATACAACCCTTCCTCTAATACGCTCTTACAAGTATTTTTATTCTTCCTGGCTGGCTCATGTCCAGTCAACTGAAGAAGACCAAAGAAACAACAAGCATCAGGAAAGAGGGGTTTTTTTTGGGTTTGGGGGTGGAGCTATCTCTGCCTTACTTTCAAGTATCTTTTGTCCGATTTCTCATAGTTCTTTCCTGAATTCAGAATGTTTTTCATTTAGTTTGGGAAAAGAATAGGAGAAAAAGGCAATAATTTACTATTAATAGACAGATTCAGTTGTAGCATTACTGTTACAGTTATTAATGTGCTCATTTCTAGAATTAAATAACATTATAATTTTTTATTACTTGCTAATAAGAAATAAGTTAATCGACACGGTGCAAAATATAAAGTTAAACAGACGCTATCACAGAGCAGTTTCTAAACTGATCAGACACACAAGCTGTTTTGGGGTTTTATATTAATATCTTACAGATGTCTTAAATTGATCTATTTTTTATGAGTACCATTGTCCTGATATTCTTCAGCCATCCTAGCAGTCAGAAAAGATGAAAGGAGGTGATGATTGGGACTTTGAAAAATATTTCATATAGTTCTGTTGAACCACTATTCTTGTGAACAACAGAAAAAAAACCTTTCACTTTGGCAGCAGTGTGTAAACTGTGTGTTCTTTATTTTGGATGGTGTTACTTGTTTCTAATGCTTCTGAGTGTTATCTTTTAATTTTTTTTATTATCTGAATACTACAAAGAGAAGTTGACCTATACCTTTTTAATGGAACATCTACAAGGTTCATAGAAGCAGCCCACTGCAATAACTGGTAAATAACTGATATTCTGCTCATCTGAGAACTGTGACTGGAGATTTATTGCCCATAGATAAAGAAGTCTGTGTACATTGCAATTACATTTTTACCAGCTTGCCTTCCCCACACATAGTCATATATTGTTTTGGTGTTGGGCAAATCCATTTTGCTCTGGGCAAGTAAGAGAAGCTCTACCACACCACCCTCCTGAAACCTTCTCCAGAGGAGCCAGCTATGATCCGTAAAATGTTTCTCTCTTAGCTATAGACCATCTGTGTTAGGTTCCCTGTTCACACCAAAAGCTGTTAGGCCAAGACTTTCAGTCCTGATGAATTCTCACTCATGTTGGGTTGCAGGGACATTTTTCTAGTTTGAATTTGGGGTGTTTAGACAGCTGCTTCAGAGTGTTCTTGTGAATTTCCTTTCAGTCTTCCCAGGGAAGCTCTCATGGTGGCACTTTTTTATTCCTAAAAGCACCTCAGAGAATGATATAATATGAAAAGAAAACTTCATCTTAAATGGCTTATTATCTAGCTTTCCTGGGCTTTTTTTCTCTGTCCCGTGGACAAAGTTCATGCTCCAAATGGTAAATGATTACACTTTTAAAGTAAGACTCTCTACAATGTCCCCCTGAGTCTCTTTGCTAAGTCTTCAGGAGAGCTGATGTTGGCTGGAGTATTTTCCCAATTTTACAAGGCAGCTCTGAGGGCAGTTCTCACCTGAGGAAGCTCTATAATAGAAGCAGGATACATACGTGGTGTTAGCTGATAGCATGGAGTTACAGCACAAGACTACTTTTCATCACTTTTTATGTTTCTACTATCAACACTGACAAAAATATTTCCTCTTTTACTTTGGTAATATTTCCTTGGTTGTTATTGTTAGTGCTAAACTTATTTTGAAATCAAAAGCTCAAAGAGCAAGAAGGACTTATGTTCATCAGTCCCTTTTCGTTCTCAGAGTATTTAAGAATGCTAGGACTCCTAGTCACTGCTACATTTACATTACTTGGAGTTCACAATAACAGGATGGGGGTCATTGCTTTCAGCAGTTCACCTGGATTCCACCACTGAGATGCTTTCTGGATGTGCTATCTAATACTTGAATTAGGAAGGACTGAAAAAAAGAGTGTTTCTTCCTGGTAATTACTTATGAAACAGAGCTAATCTGGAACAGCTGATGTTCAAGGACACCAAACTTAATGAGTGATTACAAATCTGTAATCAGCATTTTACAGCATATATATGTCCTGGCTGACTTGTATACAAAAGACTTGGAGGACACAACCATGAATTTTTGCTCTTTATGGATTATCAAATGAGTTCTCTGCTGGGAAATTGGAGGTCTCTTATTCTCTGTCAGCTGATGCTGGGGTTGTGATTCTCCTGTTCCTTCTGTTAATACTGTCATGTTTCATGTGTGATGTGGTCTGGAGGCTAGAGGTAAAAACGATATTTCTTTGCAAATAATAAATTTGTTGCATTCATCCATGATGGAAAACCAGACTTATCATTGGCTTAACAATCAGGGATCTCAATGAAATATTGCTCAACTCATTAAAATGAATAGGGCTGATGACTCACAAAATTAGATCTTTTGGCAAATTAGTTAACAACTGACAAAACTGACTTAACATCTGTACTCATAAATGGAATTGGAGTGTCAACAACAGTATGAAAAGAGATGGAAGAAACATGCTAAGATGGTCTGGTACAGTCCTATAGTAGTGTATTATCAGGCAAAGAACAGAAAGAATTAATGCTAATCCTTTTAGATAGATTTACTTTGATAATCAGTATGAAGTCAGTACCTTGCATTTCTTAAATAACAGTTCCATTGGATATTACTTTAATTACACCACTATAACCCAACTTGCAAAGTTATTCAGACTGCATACAATTATGGCATCGACAGACATTTTTGAGAATGATGCTAAACTGCAGTAAATTTATCTTGTAAATGTGTCCAAGCTATTTTTATGGCTGGAGATAAAATACGAATGCTAGTAAATTATTTGAAAGCCCTGAAACAACCACATACACTTGAGAATTGGGACAAGTTTTCAATTTTGTATTTTTCCCTTGCTGTCTTTGGAGAATTGAATAAAGTGCTAAGAATTTATGATGCCAAGACAAAATGGATATCCTCTGTGAAAAGGCAAGAAGTTAAAGAGCACCCAAATCTGGAATGGAATTTGTATTGTCCAAAAAAGAGTCAGTCTGAAACTCATGCAGATTCTTTGCAGGACACATGCTAGAACAGAAACAGCTAGGTCTTTTTTGACTGAGGTCTTCAACAAAATGGATGTTTAGCGTAAGATGGACAGCAGAGCCACAGTGAGGCAAAAGAGGAAATCTGAGAATCTCAGTAAATTGCAACCTGTTCTGGGAAGGTTCTGAGTGCTCACATTGCATTTGTTGCCACACTTAGGGCTTTTATTGCAGCTAATTAAGATTGAGAATGAGGAACTCCTACAAACATGCATTGCTACAGAGAGTGCAGAAATTGCTGCTGTTATTGTCTGATTGGAAGTAGAGTCCCAGATTTCAATCTTTCCACATCTTCCTTTGCTACATGTGGCACCTTCCAAGTATCTAAGGATCTTTTATAAAAAGGTCTTTCCTTCCAAGCCTAGAGGAATCATATCTGTAGTCCTCATCTTCCTAGTGCTATTGCTGCTATCCTACACACTTGTTTTCTTTGTCTACCTTCTGTATCTGTTTTCAGGTATCAAAGAAATTTCTCGGTCCATGACCTCTCTCCTCCCTTTCAAACAAGCTTTGTTTTCCCCCTCAGTAAATGCTTTCCTATGTCATCAGCATCTGCCTTCATACTTGGCTGCCTGTAACTTAGAATTTGTGTGATTTTTTTGTTTCACGATAAGATCCTTCTTTTAACAGTTGCCATGTCTTTAGCTCCTCTCTCAGTGGGTCTTCCAATAGTTTTTGATAAGAAATGGAAACAGTTAAAACATGAAAACTTAGAACATCAGAATAGGTGTCAGGATGCAGCTGCTACTGCAGTTTAGCTAAGCTTTTATTATCAATTAAATTTGTTAGCATACCTTTAAATATGATTGTCCTCAAGAATAGAGCTCTGACTACAACATCAGAGATATTATTTCTGTATTATGCCAAAGTCATTAGCTTTGGCCATTTTCCACTATCCTTGATTCTCAGGGACCTTCAGAAAATCAGTTCTTAGATGCAGTTTTCTTCGCTGTAAAAATATTAGAGATCTTATTTGTAAAATACTCTGAAAGATTTAATGACAAAGAGAAGTATGTGGGAGGTGAGTTACTTTCCAGTGTTTTGGTCATATGTACACACAGGCATACACTAAGAGTTGCTATACGTAAGTCTATAATAGTGAGAGTAATAGTTACAGTTAACATCTCTGATGATTTTGCGAACAGAAAATTTCCATGACAGTGCCCAAACACTTATGGTCTTTTCTTTTCTTTTCCTTTCCTTTCCTTTCCTTTCCTTTCCTTTCCTTTCCTTTCCTTTCCTTTCCTTTCCTTTCCTTTCCT
>JANHGB010011841.1:0-35196 GCA_026283785.1 Coracopsis vasa | reverse complement strand
GTTTAATAGCAGAGACTGTGGGCATTATTGACAGCTGTCGCGCCCCGGTCGGAGCGGCCGCGGGAGCCCCTGGAACGGCGGAGCGGACCCAGCCTCGCGACCAGCGAGCCCTCCGCGAGGAGCCCGCTCCTCATTTGAGCCCTTTTCCCTGCGGCCTCGCCGCTTCCCGGCGACCCCGTCCCGCCCCCGCCCCCCGCGCCGCTCCCCCTTTGAAAACTGATCTTTGGCTCTTCGCGTGAAAGTGATTTGAATTTGGCTCGGCGGCGCTCTGCGCAGGCGTCCAGCTGCTGGCATGCTGGCTCCTTGCAAAGCAGCTGTTTTGGGTTTGAAATTCCAACATGGCAGAGGCTGCAGTCAGTCTTCCCTTCAAAAACTTGGAATGATTTCAAATCATAGGCACCTTCACTTAACCCGAGTCCCCATTCATCAGCAAACACATCGGATCGATGCTACTCTAACCTATCGGGTTCTCGTACCAAATCTCCAGGTAAGAGGATCTTTTCCTTTTTTTTTTTTTTCCTTCCCCCCCCGCCCAGTCTTCCCACCATCGTTTTAAATTTTATTAAATCTTAAACCTCTCCGAGGCAGCCGCGTAAATATTTTCATTTTTTTTTTTTTTTTTTTTTATCCCCTGCTCGTGCCCTAAATATTTTGCTTAATTCGCGGTCGTTTTCTGATACTAAACACTCCGGTCTGCTTTCCTAATCGTAGTCTGGAAAGTACAGATATACAATCGCAGTGCATGGTTTTTCCTCCTTGATCATTGCCAACAATAGTAGGCAGATTAAGAGTTCGCGATTGCCAGCTCCCTCCCCACCTCCTCCTCCTCCTCCTAATTGGATTTATTTTTAAGTTGCATTGAAAATAATAAACTGCAGGTAACGCGGGGCTGGACTTTGAGGAAACTAACTTCTGAGCAAATAAGTGCAAATAAGAATCTCGCAAAACAAAAGTTAGGTTTAAATTGCTGTGCCTTGGCGGGGGGTGAGGGGTGGGGGCACGAATATGTCAGAAAAGCTGTTGCAGTAAAATGTAAGCCCATCATCTTGGAGGGGGTACAGCGTGGTGGGCGTATTGTTGGCTCGGAAGGGAGAGAAAGATGTATAATTTAATGGTATATACAATCCACTGATCCTATTACTATCCTCCCTGGAGCTCTTGTTAGTTTCAATGGGAGTGAGTGAAATTGACATGGACTTGCATTCCTGGTCATGTGCTTTTTTTTTTTTTTTCCCCCCCTTTCTTTCTTCTCTTGTGATCTGAGATCCCCTTTTTGTTGATGTTGCTTTCCCACTTAATTATATGCATGTAGGTTAAATGAATACCTGACGAAAGGGCCCACGTTTCAAGGCAGTGACATTTGATAGCTGAGAGGAAAAGTGGCTTTAATGAAAAGCAACCTTTGGAATTCCTGCTTGTGAAAAATCCAATTCAGCTTTTTGTGCTGCCAGCAAGAAATGATCAGTAGCACCAGTGTTTATGGTATGTCCGTTTTGGGATCTACTTCCTTTGCATCTAAATAGCAAAGACAAATTTAAATAGCATGATAATGCACCGAGGACTCTGCATGCAAATATTTTGTAATAAATATCTAATGTTTAATAGTATATTTTCACTTGTCTATATATAAGCATTTTTTTCTCTTGCTATCATTTGTTTATCATTTCTGCTTCAATTGTAGCATTAGTTATGTCCATTGTATTGATCTCAGTTGTGAAACCTAAAGTTGCATGTTACTAGCAGCGCACTATATACACCACTGAACTCCAATGGTATGTAAATTAGTAAAACACGGTGACTGGAGAAAGCGAAAATGCGTAGCAATGAATATATACATCTACATATCAATGTACTTGTACATACATACCTAAAATGCACCTTTTCCTTTTGCAAACTAATAATTTTTGAGTATTTGTTTCAACTCCAGCTGCTTTTCCCTCTCGTACTTTCAGCGTAATCATCTGCTAGAGGTTTTAAGTGATGTGGGGTGAGGGAATGTTTTGCATGTAAACAAACAAAATTGCTGTTGTGGCCGAATGTTTACTACTGTTTAATAAGTAGTGTTTTATGCTCAGTTTACAAGTGTCTGGTTCCCACTGCTCTGTTCTCAATGTGTAACAGAAAGAAATAATCAGGTGCTGAAAGTGGCTTCATTTTAACGGTCACTCTCCAGCCCCCCACGCTACCCCCTCCTCCAAAAAAAGTCAGATAAAATGGAGCATGGGGAATTTCAATAGATTTCCTTGTGGTGCAGTAGATGCACCTCTAGGTATGCAATTAAGACCAAGGAACTAATAACAGAAGTGACTATTAGTCTGTTTTGTGCAACCAAAAAGGGGGTACGTTCACTTTTAATTGCATGTGGTAGCAACAAATAAGGATGGAGAGCGACCCTAGGAGAGAGAGGGAGCGTGTTTGTGTGTGTGTGTTTGTGTCTGTTTGGGATAAGGGGGAGGTCTGGCGTGTGTGGCTGATGATCTCTCATAATAACATATCTGAATGCAAGAAAGAAATTGAGAGAGCAGTTGCACAATGTACACTCCTATTCCGGTGCTGTAGGTGACTATATTGCTAAACATATCCCGGGTTCTATATGATGTGAATGATCTGATTGCATTTTGCATTTAGAACTTGTTGACTTTGAAGCGATCAATAAGGCGACTGTTTATTTTAGATGCACATAATGTGCCCTGAGAAATGTTTTAAGGAGGAGAGTGAGTGAGAGCGAAAATTTTTTTTTCCCTTAATTTTTTTTTTTTTTTTTTTTTCCTTTTTTTTTCTTTCCTAGAGCTGTTGGAGCAAATGTGATTGCCAGATGGGAGATTTCCCTCTGTGATGTTAAAGCTGTAATATATATTCAGAGCAGATTGGACTGCTGCTTGTGATGAGGAGGATATTACATTTATAAATTTTAAATCGGGAATCGGACAGTATGCTGAGAGCTGAAATTGGATGGTGTGGATGGTTTGGACTGTTAAATGCGATTCCCAGATAATAATAATAATTATAGTAGCAGTAATATATATATGTATAATAAACACGATACTATTAGGCAGCTATATATAGTCTATGGCACTTAAGTATATATTTCCAAATATGATTTCTCCTCTCTTACCCTTTTTCCTGAAAATGTTAGGGTTTGGAGGTGATTAGGAGGGGGATTTAGAAAGCCCAGTGTTGCCCACTGTTAGGAGAAATCAAATGGAATCAGGTTCCTGTTTGAGGAAAAGTTTTGCTACAATTCTTGTTGCAAATGCATCTCTTTCTGAGTTTTTGTTTTGCCCATGTATGTGGCCTGACAGTGCCACAATCCTGAAAGGCTGGAAAGTGGGAACTAGTCACACTCGAGCAGCTCTGCTGTTGCAAATTAAAAGTGTGTTGTGGTCAGGAAATGAAAGCTACAATGTCTCTTTTGAACAAGTCGTTTATCAAGAGAAACATCTATCAAGCAGTGACTTGTCACATTGATCCTCTAAAAGTTAGGTCCGAAGTGGAAGCTGCTTTGATGTTTTTGATCCCAAATTTATAAAATTCAAAAAGCTGGAGAATAGGACCGATTTGCACTTAAAAATGACTCTGTTCTGGGCGTGACGAAATCATCAAGTATCTGTGATACAGAGCTGATAAACCAAGGAGGTATCGGATCTTCTGCCTAATTTTTATTTTCATGTTGAAACTTTAGCTTTGCCAAACGTGTATCTGTTTTCATACTTCTAAAGATCTTCTCTGTATGCTTGTGTATTATTTCATCGGGGATATTTTCTTGCTTAGGAATACATCTGTTGCTTCCAAATGGAACCTTTTCCCCGATATTTTTGTGTTGGTATTTATAGAGTTCAGCTTGAGAAGGCATTTTCAGGATTTTTTTCTCTTGTCTCAGTCTTGTTTCTTTTTCTGTATTTGTAATCTTAATTTCCACCTCTTCTCCCTGTGAAGCAAAGTTTCTTTTACTGCCAAAGTAATGTTTATTGCAAGTAAGGTACATTTGGAGGTATCTGTTTGCACAGCTTAAAATATGTCAAGAGTCCTGTTAAGTGTGTCTTTCCCTTCTCATCCTCTTTTTGTTTTCATTTTTGACATATGAAACACCCTTCCATTCTCAACAGAAGCAGTACATTTAAAACCGAGTATAAAGTTGGGGTTTCAAGAAAAAAAAAACAAAGACAACCAAAACAAAAAAACCCGACTAAGACCAAAACAAAATCTAAACTGATCTTTTACCTCTACTTATTTTCAACCCTTTGAAATGTTTAGCAACTTTTCTAAAAAGTTTGTAATTTTGCATGAAGTTTGTGTTTGGCTTATCAAGGAATCCTTTTGATGAAAGAGGGCTTTGGTGTTTGTTTGCTGTTGGGTTTCTCTTTTGTTTTCTCTTCTTTTTGGCTAAGGTATGAATGAAATCTTCCTTAAAGCAGAATGCTTTGACTTCTTTTCTTCAGTGTCATAAATGAGACTAATACTGCTTATGGATACTTGATAGAGACCCATTTGCAAATAGGCAGCAACAGCAGCGTGGTGGGAGTTTTGGTGAGTGTTATACTTGTTAATTAATCATGTTTGAAATGAAGGAATCATAGCATGGTCATAAAGGCTCATTGTTGTTTGATGTTTGTAACAGGATGCAACTCCTACACGAATTGGTGGGTTTGGGGTTTTTGTCGTTTTTTCTCCCCCTTCATAATAAGATACCTTCAGTGCATGATCAGATTGTTTTTATTTATTGCAACATCTGTGAAAGCACAGGGATGTCTGCTTCTCTTATTCTAGCAATATTTTAAAGATATGAAGATTGTATTGTTATTGGTATCTTCATCATACAGCTCATGGGGAAAAAATGACAATCTTATGTCTTTAGCTGTTCTTTAAGACATTTTTATTTAAGCAGAACCAAAAATTCTTAGGTGGTTTAGTTTGTTTTGTTTTTTTTTCCCTCATATATTACTCTTTTACTTATAACTGATAAAATTGTACTTCATGAACTTTTGTGCCTTACTTGCTTAAGCATATGTAGTAAGGGAAAACAACTAAAAATATATTCCAGAATAGTCTGTGTACTAGCTCTTTAAAAATTAAACTGTGAAACACTTGGATGGTGTTTTTATTTCCTTGTTTTGGTTTTTAATATAGCTCTTATCAGCTGTGTCATCTGTACTCTTTATTGTTCACCTTTCAATTAATAACTACAGTATATGACGGAGAAAGATTTGATAATCTCTTTCAGACGGCAAAGCTTTAGTTTCAAAATTTAATGAATTAATTAAGTCTATATTTCAAGAAGAAGGTTTGTAATCTACTTTTGTTTAGATGTTCTCCTGCTTTTTAAAATGTATTTCCTAGAGGAAAATGACTGTATAGTTCCTGTCAATACATTTGTTCAATGAACGCATACAAGAAGCATTGAATGTAATGACTGATCTTCCTGTAGTCTTAATCATCAATTAATAGGCTTATCTGCTTGTTAGAAGTGGGTTTAATGGTACAGAATCAGCATGAGATCTGTGTATATGAAGCATTTGTATGTTGTTTATAGCAGACTGAGTTTTGATCTACCATTCCCAGATCTAATAATAGAAATATTTGGCTCTTTGCCCTCAATCAATATATCCCTTAAGAGAACAAACTTCACGTAATACTTTCATAAAGTGCCAGATGTATTGATACCAAGTTGATAAATTTAATTACTGGGGTTTTACATTGATTCATTGATCTTGTGATTGGAAGGAATTCTTCTGCAGACATTTCTGAAGTATTGAGGAAAATTGTATGTCAATAAAACTTGATTAATTGGCCAATCAGCACTTTTTTTCTCCTGAGTCATTGATAAGAAAACGGATAAAAGTAACTCTTAAAAGAATTTGGGATAAACTAATTAGAAATTCTCATGTGTTCTTAACAGAGCAAATGAGAGGCAAAGCATTATGCAGGTGGAAAAAAATCAACTTTGAAGAGGAATTGTGCATGTTGGGCCCAATCCTTAGCTGGTATAAAATAGTTTAGCTTTAAAGAGCTATAGTAACTTATAGCTCCCAGAATGTGGCCCACTGTGACATTTTGTTTGCTTGTTTGTTCTGTAGGTGGTTTGTTTTTTTTTTTTTTTTTCCCTCAGTACCATTCTTTGGCTTATTGGAAGCTATTTTAAATCAGGTATTATGGCTACCAAAATAGATGGAATTTTAGATAAGCACCTGATCCAAAATGAATGGTATAGCTATAAAAGTAATTTGAAGAGCTGTAAATTCAGGATTGCATATCCCTGATATTGTTGCTGAGTATTAAACTCTTGCTGCTAGAGATGCTATCCTCTAAGTGAAAACTTATCTTCCTTACAGGAAAGATCACTTCAGGGAACTCTTGGCTGGGAAAAGGCCTGAGGGTTTTTTTTATGTTTAGTTGGTGTTTTTTTTTTTTCTTTTTGTGTGTGTGTGCTTTTTTTTTTTTTTTTTTTTTTTTTGTGTGTGTGTGTGGTTGTTGCTATAATAACAATAAAATTCCAATACACAGAATTAGTTTATAGTGATTATTTTCCAGGTGAAAAACCTTACTGGAGTACTTGGCTCCATTTCTGTGAGGCATGTGACCTTTTCACCCTGTGTCAATGATATTTTTATAGAGTGTGTGAGAAATGTGAGAATAAAGAAAATTCCTGAAGATCATTCAAATTTTCTTTTTCTTAAAAAAAAAAAAAAAGAAAAGAAAGGGGGGGAGCAAGGGGGAGAAAAAGAAAAAAAAACATACCTGAATCTCAAAACAACATATGCATCTCCCTTAGTGAAACTATTCCTTTATAGGAAGATAGCTAATCCAGAAGAACTGAGAAAATCCACTTGCAATATGTTACCATAGGTTCGACAAATACAATCTTATCCTTCAAGTAGCACAGAGTCCTAGACTGTAATGGAGGTCAAAGGAAATCTAAGGCTTTCAGTCCTTTAATAATCATACCTGCCACCCCCCTGATCAGCATGTTAAAGAAAATGTGTGTATATGTATTTGCAATAACATACTAAATATAAGTGGACTTCACTGCTGTTGCTTCTGGATACCTGTTGATGTTGGTCTTGCTGTGTGACAAGCGAGGGTAAAACGGAAAGGGAAATAGTTGGTCAATCTTGGTTACCAAACTCTTGAGAAACTGGTGTGAGAGACTGGGCTTTCACAAGTTAGTTTGAGAATGGGAAAAATACTAGAAAGTATAACCTGCAGAAAGCACCCTCATTAAGAGCATACGGGGTTGTCTGCAGTGATGAAAATGCAGTCTGTGCTTCCCTTTTGCTGAGTTATATTGCCATGAGGTATCGGCACACACAGTATGGTAATAACAATATTGTATTTCTGTTCCTATAGTGCTATTAATGGTACCTGTCAAACATATCATAATACTGAACTGTTTAATCATATAAGCAACACTTCTTATTACAATGACTATTGTACTTGTACAATAGAAAGAACAGTTGTGTTATTATATTTAAATAATGGAGTAAAACTTTATTCTTTAAACAGTTTTTCTCTATATGAAGAAAGTTTCATGTGTCTCAGCTATAATTAAAAGTAATACAACTACAGATGACTGTCATGTCACTGCGTGATTTTTTTATTATTTTTTATAATAGTCTATTAAGTATGTAGTCTGATGTGCCATGAAACACTGAAGTAGCAATTACCAGTCATATTACTTAACTGTTACAGAGAAACTATTTTCTCAGTTCTTTTAAAGTACAGTGCAGCTACTGCTAATATATTGTTAGTTAAATTTCAAATATCCTGAAAATGTTGTGGACAAAAATGCTGAAATTATTTTGATGCAACAGCAAACTTTGATGATGCAAGTCCATTTTTGCTCCAGGTTCCTTGAAATCATGTAGTGCTTGGACTTTGTTATTTCTTTTAACCCTTTCATGTTCTACTTTCAATGTGTCATGTACTCTTTGATAAAGCCTTTGGTTAATTTTCTGTATATCACTTGCTTAGTGCATGAGGATGTATGCCAGAATTTATTTTGTGTGATATTTTTGAATGTGTGCATGTGTCAAGCTGGTTATAGATTGGTGATGATAAATTGGTTTCAGTAATCTGTATCTTATTTGCATTAATATTCTTGCAGTAAGAGCATACTGTGGTCAAACTTCATGATCTAAGATAGCTGTCTCACATCTAATTAAGCAGGGTCTGAATGAATGACTCTCTGGTATGGGTCATAATTAAGCTTTTTGTTTCTTGTCTTCAGTGTGATAAAATACTTGAGGGACACAATGCATGTTTGCCTAACTCCTGCTAGTCTGAATGGAATTTGAAAATGAATATTGAGAGGGGATGGGAGAAGGGGTTGGACCTGGTGGGCTATAGGGGTTCGCAAGCAGGAATGTATCTTCATGCCCTCATTCAAGGTTTGTTTGTTTGTTTTGGTTGTGGTTTGTTTTTTGTTTTGTTTTGTTTTGGTTTTTTTTCTGTCTGTTTTAGGACAACTGCTGTTTGCCTTTTAATATGTTGGAAATAACATCCCTATTTTCCTCTGAGAGGTTTTTCCCCTTCTGTCTCCTCCATTCTGACATACAAGCAAGTCATTAATAAAAAAGCATTTATACAGTGAGCTTGAATTATCTCTTAATAAAACTATGAGTACTATATGCTGCAAAGACGCTCCTAGACAGTACAGCAGATGTTACTGTGTATATGTTTCTTTTAGAGACATGGTGAGAGGAAGAGCCACAATTACTTTGTATTACTGAGCGACAGCAGAAGGAGAGGATGGATTGGAATAGTAAAGATATAGGCAGAAATTACTAATCCCTGGCAATAGTATCAATATTGACAATCAAAATATTATGAATCGATAGCCTTGCTATACAGACTTCTGTGATAGCAGTGCTTTTAGATGAAAAGCAGCTATTTATATACCTTGCAGCTCCATGTGGTCATGTTGAAAGTATGAACTTACTCATCACAGATTCTGAGAAAGTGGAGGTTAAAGTCCTCTGTCTTCTTTAGACCTATCTGATTACTTCAGCCTCCTGTGTTGACACAGAGAAAGAAACAGCTAGATTCTATGCTGGAAGAATAAGGTTTGCAAGCACTGACTGATATAAGGTATCCCATTGTGATACCTAAACCAAATTTAAAAAAAAAAATCAAGCATCCTTTTCAAGTAAAACTTGAGAAACATAGAAAGGAACAGCAAAGATGTATCTGAACACACTTGAAGGTACACCATTCACTTTCAAAAGAGATCTTTCCTATCACTCATGGATAGCTCCACCACGAAGAGCGATATCAAAAGATCTCAGAAAAGTAACTATTCTTTTATGTCTTTGGGAACTCAGATGCTTACAAGATTGTTTCTGAGAAGGAAAAGAATTGATCCTATTTTCAGTCCCTTGTTGTTGGCATTTGTGGAGCGCATCACTATATACAGTATTGTGGAAATATACTCTTGGTATATGAATATAATTCTGTTTCCTCTTGAAATAGTGCAATTTTGATGTTAGACAACGCAGTTTGGACAATATGATTTTATAAATCCTTTCTTGCACTATACAAAGTTATCTAAAATACATATGGAGTTTGATGAAGATCTTTGAACTTAATTGGTAAATCATCTGCGTGATTGGAGAAATTAAAATTTTAAATAGGTTTTGAGGCTTTGAGGTTTTTTTTAAGTTTATGAAAAATAATATAAACTTAAAGTGACTTGTGATAATTTGTGAACTGGATATCCTCATTCAGTCAGAAAGTTGCTGGATTTAAACTAGCAAGGTTCAGATTTTTTTATATGGAAGGAGACTGTAAATCTGCTAATTCTTCAGCTGAACATACACTTAATTTACAAAATTAAGTGGTGGTGTGTTTACTTTTGTTAGATATGCAGCTTTATATTAACTACATATCCATGACAGTAATTCTTCATGTCTTTATAGAATTTCTAATAATTCTTTCTTACACTTTGCCTTCGATAAAAGCTGAACCAAATATATTTTAGAAACTGTTCATGCAGCAATTAAGCTTTTTTTTATTATTGATTTTAATTTTTTTGTTTGACTTTCATTCATTTCATTTCATACACCTGTGTAGGCATCCTTTATGCTACAACACTGGTATATTTTTCCACTTTCAGTTCAAAAACTTTAGTGGTAACATCAATTTAGATGATACCATCGTAGTCCTATCGAGAAATTTAATTTATTATTCAGATTAATGTTAGCATTTCAGCTGAAGCTGAAAGTCAGTAAATCCTATGTAATGAGGGGTATGAAGCACTTCTCGTTATTTGGCCCCTAGCATCTGTCACTGTCATGGTCATATCAAAGGCACACCTTAGTATGCAGAGAATATCTTTGTTGAGACACAGTTAAGTTTAAGAAGTCTTTATTTCAAGTTTGGGGTTTTTTTTATTATTTTTTTAAGGTTAGCTATAGTTAAAATATGTTTTATGATGTGCTTACATAAACTGAATAACAAGGGCCTTAATGAATGACATTTTTAAAGTTTTCACTAGTTAGAAATATTCAAACAGTTATAATGTGATATTTCTTCCATCACTGAGCAGATTATACATATGGTACAGAATAACAAGCAAACTGACACTAGTATTCATTTGGAGTAATAATTTCCACAACTAATTAAGGAAAGATGCTTTGTTATTGAGTAATTAGCAAGCACACTACTTCCGCCGCCCCCCTAAGATGTCAGCTGTTTAGAGATAGTAGAAGTCGTTGCTTTCATTCATGACAGGCAAGTTGGTTTTGGCTAAAGTTACGGTTCCTTTCTGTTTCAGAGCTGCTACAACAGCTGCAGTTTAAGCTTGAAGGCTCTGAGTGGCTGAGATAACATCACAAACAGTATTGCATCTCTGCAAGTGCAATTCAGGCTTCCGCTTTTGGGTGCTCAGTTATCAGAGGCACTCAGTCCCTCACAATTTGTATGGACTTTGGATATGCAGGTGTGCATCAAATCTTAGAAGCCAGGTGATGTGTCTTATAAGGAATTTCCTCAGAAAATGGTAGGCATTAGCTTTATTTGTACTTCTTAAATGCTACAATCTCCCTCTTGAGGAGTTAATGCTCCCTGATAGAATACATAGGGCTTTTGATTTTTCCTGGTGGTTGTAAGAGCACATTTTAAATTCATCAGGACAAAACCTACATGTGTTATGTAAAGGTATAAGAAATGACTAATTGTGATTTTGGATGAAAGAAACTTTAAACTCAGTTTGTTACTGTGTATATATTCCAAGGAACAAAATGCAGAGTAAATGATGCTGTTCTAATGCAAAATCTCCCTTAGTTACCTTCTCCCTCTTCCTGATCCTATTTTTCCTTCCCCCTCCCCCCCACCGTGGCTTTTTTAAACAATTATGGACATTGTGCTCCTCAATGGTGCATAGTTACTGTAAAGATAGATGTCCTCAAATAATGAGTTTCTAATAATAATCAGAGGGAGTTAGATTAAACTGGTTTTGTATAGAAATTTTACAGTGTGAAAAAGTACACCTAAAATCCTGAGATATATTTACAGGTGCTAAGCCTATTTACAGAGGACTAACCCAATTTTGTATCTGTGCACGTGTGTGGGAAAGGAGGAGTAGAGGTGTCTGTATGTGCTTGTGTTTTTTCCACCTGCTTTAAAGTCTTCAGAAGATTTTTTTTTTTTCTACTACAGATTTCTATTTTGCTTTCTGATAACAGAGTATGTTTTAAAATTGCAACTTATTAATTTGCTTCTGTGTTTACACTGGAAAGCTTGCATTCCTTCAAATGACTTCTACCCCTGTTCTTCTTTCTTTCTTTCTTTCTTTCTTTCTTTCTTCCTTTCCGTTTCTTCCCTCCACTCCTCTGTCTCTTTATTTTTTTCTTCCCCCAATGAAGTTTATTACATTAGATTTGTTGCTTTCTTCGCTGTTTGAAAGTTCTGAAGGGAAGTAAAAGAGAGTGCTAACTACAGTAATAGATAACTGAGCAAAATAGTTTAACTTATGGTTTAGAAATACATATGCCATTTAAATGAAAACAAACCCCCAAATCTCCCACATACCTTTTGGGGTTTGGTGAACAAAAGCTTGCTTGTACAGTCCAAATTCCCCTGGGCCTTAATTTGCAATACCATTATTTAAGCTTGGCTGATATAAATCCATTGCAGAGAAATAGAAGCTCTCCTTCCTGGCTTTTCAAAGCTGTTCCATGCCCCCTCTCTATACCTACCCAAGTCCCCCAACCCCCGTCTCCGCTTCTCCCGGCTCTGGTTCCCAGCCTCTGTCTTACCCTGCCACTGTGAAACTCTTTTGTATTTGAAATATAGTAAACGTAGAAATACCTCACTTCTGAAACACAGAAAAGTGCCATTCTGCATGGTCTTACTGACATCTGTACCAACACACATGTAATTCTATCTTCTGACTAAGATCAAGGCTATAATCACTTTAATATCTGTTGTGTCCTCTACCAGGTGACCTGCAGTCTTTCATTGTAAAGATAAGAGACTCTGATATAAAAAGTTATTTCTTCTCTAAGACTGATCTTATAGAAAATACTAGCCATAAACTGAGGAAAAACTTGTGCCCACTTAATATGCTCCTGGGGTGCCAGACTCTCTGGATATTTGCTTTTGGGTACAGTACTGGCATTGCTGGATGCTCAGCTCAAAGCTGTTCTGGAGCAGAGCTGGGTTTGGGTGTAATCCTTTACAGCTACCAGTAAACAGGGGAATCACTGTAGCTTGATGGAACATTGAGTACTACAACTGTATTTATTTTGCTGCTAATAAAATGGCAGTCTACTTTGTCATTAGGAAGCTTGTTTTTTTTGAAATAGCAATTGAGGTGCAGTTCCGAGCTTTGAGTTAGTGGGAAGAGCTAAGAAATAGACGAGCTGCATTCCCAAATGTGGGCGGAAGGATGGTGAGTGATACATGCCTTGGCATGGCATCTGCCAGAAGCATGTTTGGTGTTTGGTTTGGTGGGGGACTTTTGTGTGTGTGTGGTTTTGTTTTGGGGTTTTTTAATTCTTCTTCTCCCTGTTCTGGTTTTGGAAGGTGTAAGGTATTCTGATAAGCAGAGAGGAAAAAACTACAGGGAAAAATACTTCCAAGCAAATTATTATAGCATATCTCAATGGCTGAGCTCCACACTTAGATTTAATTAGAAGACAACTGCACTGGAAAACTGGTCATTTTAGTTATAGTTAACAACTGGTTCTCCCCTACCCCCGATCAGAATCGATTATATGCTGTTTAATGTGGTTTTGACAAGAAAATTAAGTATGAATAGGCACGATAGTATTGTGTAGTTGCAATAACGAGGTTTTCATTAATGATATTAATTTATCATTGAACTATCCTTCTGGAGGTGAAAATCACTGTTTTCCTTGTGTTGTTTCCTTTTACTATATATATGCCAGGCAGTATCAAATTGGGGTATTTTGTATATATTTTAAGCAAAAGGCTGTGACTGGATAGCTATTAATATGTTCATTATGTGGTAAAAAGGCACTGAAAGAAGTGAAACCTTGTATATCCATGTTTCTTACCGGATAAGTACTTTCAGGATGAATTTTTTATGTGGTAATATAATTTACTAGTGTACAGTTTCTGAAGTGTCATGGGTAGTTCAATGCTGGATTTCAGGCAAGCAAGTTCATTTCCTGGTTAGCTGTAATAAGACTTACTTGCTGTCAGTAGTAAGATAATAAGGATAAAAATCATGTACTAGTTAAGTAAAAAAAAAAAATCCATCCATTTGCATTCGTGCACCAAATTCCACTTGGTGATACGCTTCTTGGGCTGAGCTATTAAGTGCTCTGTGGGCTGTATTTCAACTAGTGTATGATTGACTAGCTATATTAGAGCTTTTTACTTACAGCCAATGCAAAATTTGACCCTGGTTTTACCCTGAGATGTTTTTGCCTTTAAAAAGATCCACACTTTATGAGCACACAGGTGGGTGGTAAGAAAATTTATCGTTGTTATTTGTAGGGTGTGGCTCTATGTTAGAGTAAGAGTAACCTGAATGTGAACTGATGCTGAACTGAATTTATTTTTTATTTTGATTCCAAAGCCCAACTGTGGGAATTGATATATCGTCTTAAAATTGCAAATCTGCATTTTATGCACTGTGCCAAAGCACCCATGAGCTCATTAAGCAAAGCCTTTTTCAATTATATCTTGTGTTTCTGCATGTATTTATACTTGACAGGAATCCTTTAGAGGTTTGGTTTGCTGTATTAATACTCACAGTGTCTTGGAGTACATAAAATAAGCTTAAAAAAAAAATAAGTGTAAGCACTGCTTACAGATCCAGTTCTGGTAGCTTCCTCTGTACTTCAGTAGCTGCTGGAAAGCTCTTTGGCCAGACATCCAGCCTCTAGAGGGCACGACAAGCAGCCTCCTCTGCCAGACCCTCACCTGCACAGCCAGCGGCAGAAAGTTTTAGCACCTACAGAGAGAATCCCACTTGTGTTGCGTAATACAATCTCCATATGTATTCCTTATTATTCCTGGAGGTTTGCTACAGTAAGTGGTTTGCTTTCCTTTTTTTTTTAGTCTGGGGGAAGGCCGTTGTATTTGTTGTGCTGTTTGCAATTTTTTTTTTTTTCCCTTGGTGGTGATCTTTATGGAAGTAAAGACTCAAATCCAGTATGCTATAATTATGTGTCTCACATTTATTTCATCACCTGGTAGAAATCTTTCTTTGTGTATACACTGCGCTTTACTGTAGTAAAGAATCAGAAGCCAGGGCACAGTATTTGAGACTGTGCCCTGGCTTCTGTATTCTTCTCTATAGTATTTGAAACTTGCAAAATTAGGTACTAAAATTTATTATATACTAAAATCTAGATAATAAATAATTCAGGTGGGCTGAAACCCTGTTAACCCTGCTGTAGTCAACTAGGTTCAATTGCTCAACCCTTTTCTCTCATGAAATGCCATATTACAGTTTTTTGTTCTCCTATGGACTGCTGTTATTAACGTTGATATTTATGTGAAGTCATACTTGTTCTTCAGTTCAAATGTTTGACTATGATTCTCTACTCCAGTATATCACCATTAGAAATCAATAGTTTTCCAATAATTCAAATAAATCTGATTGTGTGATTCAAATTTTCCTTAGATCTATTGATGCAGAACAAAAGAACAAGTATTCTTGAATTTGGTACTATAAATTAAGACATGCCACAATCCATAGTTTAGTTTTGGTCTAAGAACATGAGTATGTTTAGGTAAAAAGATATATTTAAGAAAATTTTGTCTCACAGTGTCATTAACCGAGTACACAAGTTTTCCTAAAAATATACTGGTTCAACTTGGGCACTTTCTGCTTGAGCATTTTTAAATATTATTTTTCCAGTTTGAATTGAAATGGAAGGAGAAAAAGTATCTCCTGCTGATGACTTCTGTAAGTCCTCCCTGTAGTAACAGATAGGCCTGTTACTCTGGGCAAACTCTGCTTGTTAATTTCATGAATTCAGCATTTTAGCTACACATTCAGTCTTGAGCCATGAAGCTTAGCTGCGTTGTTGAGTTTCTACATTTCTCTACAACATAAAGAAAAATTGAAAGAGAATCCTGCAAAAGTTAAGGGGATTGGTTTTGTTTATTTTGTAGGTCACGTGACATATAATTGGAAGATCTATGCTCAATTCCCAGTTAGTTTTCCAACCGGTTCTTTAAAAATAATAATAAAAAAAAATTAAAAAGCTTTTGGTATATGCAGTGTATGGTATCTTCTTTATGGTGATACTAGACCAAATTTTGTTGGGGGAGGTTGACAATAAGCTGTGAACAGTTTGGAAGATTTATTTACTATGTTCTTAGGTTGATGCAACACCATATGCAAAGTTTTGCATTGTTTGAAAATGTCAGAATGTCTTTGCTGGTTGAAGGGTAGTTACAGTTCATGGAGATGTAGGGATGGGGACTTCCCTGAAAGTGCTAGGCCAATACTTTTTGTCTTGATCACCTGTGGCTAGTAGATAGTTAACTTATTGCAGAAATAATGGTGACATTGTTTTGTGACTCATCTAATCCACTTTTTCCCCAAGGGGCTGAGACAGTCACTAGTGTGTCACTTCAACCTTGGCATACACCCAGGTTGCAAACTTGTTCCTTCATTCGGTGTTGCATGTTGGAGCTGTGCTGTAAACTGCCCAACATACAGAAACCTCAATAAAAAGGGATGTCTAACACCTGGAGGGCAGCATGGTTAACCCCTTTACAAACCTAATCTCTGCAGGGTTAGGGGTACTCAGCTTTAGCTGTCATGGAAAAGGGTTGGATATATAGTTAGGATATGTGGTCAGTATTAAATAACCAAGTTTGTTGACGATAGAGTTGTTTACAGTCAGAGACTGTCCCTGCTTTTCTGCTTGAGAGAGAGTAACCCTTTTTTCCTAACTGCCAGTAAAGGATGGCATCATCCAAGCATATCCCTTATTGTTGTCCTCCAAACCCCAATATCTTCCACCTTTGTTTTCCACCCTGACAAATGGGTGGCTTTTACAGCTTGGTCTGAAAGCCAAACAAATCAGGCTGTTTTAAAGTGAGTGGGGGGAAGCAAGTCCTGGAGCCGGAAACGTCCCTGTGAAGGAGATAGTGCCTGTAGTCCCCTCACTGGAGGGCCATCATCTGTGGCATCATGGTGGCAGGCAGAGCTAACTAGGTCTCAGGCGGATCGAAATAACAGGGACAAGTGTATACGCTGTGAATGTATTAATACAGTTTATAGTTGGTTTGGTTTCTTTTTAGTTATGTGGGGAAAATAATAATTTTGATGGGAAGTATTAGAGCACTGAGCAACTCAAATGTAAGGTGAGTGAATGGTCTCTAATTTTTGTTGCTGTAAGGGTATGTGTCATGGTTTTGGTCTGAATTTGGAAAACTGTGGATTTTGTCCTTGTGGTGAAACATTGTGTCTCTTAAATGTAGGAGAGGGGAGAAAAACGGCAAAAGATTTTTTTTTTTTTTTCCTCCTGAGCAAATGAATGCAAGAGCAGAGCCATCTTCATTTTAGAATTCAGGCTGCAAATTTCTCTTTAAACCATTTTTAATAGAAACCGTAAGTTATAAATCATCTAAGCAATTACCTGAACACAGAAGGAGTGGGGCCTAGCCTGGGCTTTAGCCCCAGATGTTTCTGGAGTACAATAATGGCCGTGCCCAGATATTTACAGCTTAATTCTGTTCATGTGCACTTGTCCATAAATGGTTCCTTTTCCATTTCCAGTTCAACAACTGAACCACTTATAGTAGAACATGATTTAAACTTGATGATGACGAAACGTGAATAGAGACAATTTACCTTTAGAAACTTTAAAATCCATTTCCAATATTTAAAATGTAAGGTAACTCTTCAACAGAGAATGATTGATCAGTAAATGCTCCCTTTTAAATGTCTTATTCTATTCTTCTTTTTTTATATATATATGTATAAAACCTGATTTTGTACATTTTTTTCCTTAGCTTTGCTGCAATTCAGAGACTTTTTTTTTTTCTCCTTTTAATGCTGTGCTATCTAGCACTACTTGCATTGCAAGCCAGTGCATCTAACCTTGCTCCTCTCCCCATTCCTGTCATCCTCGCTGCTCCTCCAAACCAGCCCATCGCTTGAAACTAAACAAATTGAGAATAATGATTGGTAACCATCTGCTGTGCTGAAATTCCACGTACAGCAGTTAACTCCATTTTACAAAACAACTTCAATCTAGTGAATTACAGTGCAGTACTTGGTGGCAGCAGATAGCAACAAGCAGTTTCGAGTTCCTCTAAACAAAGCAGTTCACGTAGGGAGCATTATGCAGAGTCACTTGGTGGTGCTGGGGTTTTGGTGGGGATACTTCTGCCATCAGACAGTTCAGAGTAATGTATTTGAAACTAAGAGTCTAACCACTGCATAATTATTCCATTCGATTATAGAAGAGGCTGGTCCATAAAACAGTGCAGAAGTAATTCTGCAAATATGCACCCTTTATTTTGGTTTTCTGATTCTGCAACTGCAGTGAAATGCGATGTGTAGCATGTTCAGCTTTCAGCCACTTTCATGTGACTTTTGGAGTGCCCAGTGAAAACCTCAACCAAAAATTAGATTGTGTAGCTGGTCAGAGTATATTGAAGAACAATAATTATTCATAGAGTTGCTATTGAAGAAACTCTTTTATTGATGCAGATCTGTAACAAGAAGCACTCTTAATAGTGATAGACTGCCAAACAGCAGATATTCAAATAGCGACAAACTATGATGTAGTATTAAAATAAGTACCATTATCATCTATGTTTTTAACACAATCTCAGTTATTTGAGCTTAAGTTTTGATCGTGTATAAAGAAAGTTGCTTAAAATGGGCAGTATATTGAGTTCAAAAGACCCATACAGTTCATAAATTCTCCAGTGTCTACTGGATTTTTCATCAGGGAGACTTCCAATAAAAATGATCTATTTTAGAAATAATATTGTTTAGTAGGTTGAAATGTGGTGTAATAAAATTAGACCTTCAGTCTTCTAAAGTTACTACTTAGATGGCACCCTTGGGATGGGAAAATGGCTGTATAAGCAGATGAATCAGACAGTTTCACTGATGGATACATTTGTCAGTCTCTGTTACAGATATAATATATTCTTATATCTGTAATCCTGACACTGTTACATCCAAATGAAATCAACATGAGGTTGTCATCTTTAAGCAAATATGTTAAGTGTTGTCTTTTGTGCTTTGGATTTGAAAGAAAGGGGCCCAAGGGAGCCAGCATCATGCAAATGGAACAAATCCCATTTCTTCTGAGCTGTGCTGTTTCCCCCTTCATGGCAGCTGGCTGTGTTATCTTTGTGTGTTTCTCTGAGTGCTGACAATTCTTTCAGTGATCTAAGTTAGGGCACATTAGAAAGTGGAAGCAGCTGTCTGTCGTTATACTGAGAGACGTGTTTGCTCTACTGCAAAGATGAAGGACCATGAATCCTTGACACACTCTCTCCCCCCTCCCCCTTTACTTTCCAACATGATCAACATTCAGACGCACAGATTGTCTGCTTGGACAGTTTTTTGTTCTGACTGACAGCATCTGGCATAGACAAATTTAAAAATACATAGCATGCCATGCTTGGAATTGGAACATCCCTTCTTTATTAATCTTCTCATTTAAACCATTCATTTACATTTCAAGAAAGGTTACAGCTTGATATGGTTGAAACATTTATTTTAAATGAATAACCTCCTAATGAAATACCTTGAATGAGCACCAAACAGTCAGTGTTCATTAAAAATTACACCTGATTAGTATGGCCTTGGAACTGTTGCAAAGATGTAAGATTTCCCCATTGTCTCAATCCATAATAAAAAAAAAAAAAAATTGTTTAGCATGTGTGTGTAATTTTAAATATTCAGCTCTGTGGTAAAAAAAAAAAATTGAGAATGGTGTTTTCACTTGCAAGCCCCCATCGTTTTCAAGAGTACCATGTTATAAAACACTAGCACTTAAAATGCTGTTTGTCTAATTAAATGCAGTTTTGCTGGAACAACACATTTGAAGGAAACACCTAAATAGTGTTTTGTTTTATTCTGCTAAGGTGTTTATGATTTGAGAGACAAGATGCTTTATGATTTGATGTAATCTGAAATTCTTCATATATATTTCTACTGATAAGTATTCACGTTTGTTACAATACTTTACTAGTAAAATAGAACTGAAATGGTGGACCACCCACTAAAATGTTTATGCACCTGCACAGGCACATATGCACACGTACATTCTGTGCACTCTCATCTTCATGATCCAGGTTAGCAACGCAGACATGCTTGTCTAGCATTTATGTAAAAATAATATGAAAATTGGCTGTACCAGTCAGAATATGGACTTTGAGCCCAGGAAGGGAGTAAGAAAAACCTCTTCTTGTACTAGGCATTTTAGAGGCTTTAGATCACTGTGGATTGCAGCTTTAAGCACTCGCAGTACAGGAAAAAAAAATTACAGAAAAGGGGGAGAAACCCCAGAATTATAATAAAATAGAGGACTGTTCAAGTGCTTGGCAGTAAATATATAAAGCAAGTATCTTGGCTTATTTGGAGAGGAAAGAGATGCTGTAGCAGACAGGCTCAATTAACAATTGTAAGCAGGAGAGGACTTATATTCCTTCCGTAAATGTAGGAGAGGTCATTTGCTTTAGGATAAATTCTGACAAATTTCAAATATAGACATAAAGACTGGAATAAATATGACAAAAGATTTTCAGTTGCACATTAAGCCTTTTGTATTTACAATGACCATTTACATTTTTCTCAGTGAATACATTTCTTTTTTTATTAATGTTTTCCTGAATAATATATTTTTAAATTAATTGTCTGTGAAAAAAGCATTTTGGGACAATAAGAATTTTAATACAGGCTTGAAATATCATTTATGCTTTTTTAAAAATTCCGTCGTAATGGCTAATCTATTTTTCTTTTCTTGAAGAAGCGCTAAGACGGTAAGTTTTCAGCACAGATTTTACTATGCTAGTTACATATAATCATAAAAGTGAAATCAAATTTTATTTTAAATGAAATCACATTTCACTCCCCCACCTCCCAAACTGTTCCATTTATGTGATAAATTTCTATTTTGATTTTTTTTTTTTTTTAATGACTAGTTATAAAGGCTTGTACAGATATGCATCTGTAAGCAAACTGGGAATAGGTTAGAGAACACAATTCCCTGGTGTAAAAAGCAAGGTTTAGCAGTAATGCTTTTAATCTGGACTTGTAGAGGATTCAGGAGCATCCATAGATCTGCTTCAGTAATTACCATACCCCAAGTGGCACTGGAAGAGACATTTGCCTAAAAACTTGATGTCTTCATTACACTGTTTACATTTTAATTAGAAACATGAAAATTAGTGATTCATACGGACGACTATAGTTTAAGTGGGTTTGCTCACCACCCAATAAATCATGGGGGGGGGAACAAGGGGGGGAGGGGGGGAACAGGCAACCCCCAACCTGCATCTTCAAGAAACCCTTTCAATTCTTACAGCTGTAATAAATAGTTTACTAGGAATCATTCATGGGAATAATGTGGTGGTATTGGAAGCTGGATAAAATGTGCTTTTTATTTTATCAGGGATGAAGTTTCCGTTTAAATTAGCAAACAATTTTAAAGGTAAAGGGACTTGCACACAGTACTACTTGTGTGTGAATGACGTGTGTATAGGGTATACATATGTAGTCTCTGAATGTGGATATATATAAAATTATAGCTGTATTAAGGAATAGAATTGATGTAGAAATGTTTTGGCAGTGCTGAGCATTACGTATGGCTGCAGAGAAGCCAGCTTAGCCTGTTTCAGTATGTCTCTGTAAATACATGTAAACATTTGTATAGCTGCACACAGAGATGTATATGTACAAATACACATGTGCACACACACACAGACAAGTAAGGATGTGTTGATAATTTCCCCCTGAATTTTGCATGTACCTACCAGCACCAGTGGCCTAAGCTCACTCCATCCAGGAGTGATGGAGAGAAGCAGCGGTGCCTGTCAATGTCCCTGCCTGAGTCAGCAGCATGTCCAGTGCCTGTGCCGGGCGACAGTCACTCATCCCACCCTGCCCTCCCGGGAGGCCTCCGGCCTTCTCCTCACCGAGGAGAATGACCCCTCTGTCTGGCACGTTCAAGATCCCGAATCTCACTACATCGGTGTGTGAGTTCAAATCCCTACTCCTAAAGGCAGAGCTGGGATTCCAGCTAATGACTCAGAGATACAGAGGGTCAATGCACTGGTGATCTGGTGTACTGAGCCATCGCACCAGCTTAGTTGTACTTTTTTTTCCCTCCCTCCATAACTCACTGTCTTACCCTCCCTATTTCCACTTCCATTCCCTTATGATAAAAAGGATGATATGCAAAATTGCATTTTTTTTCGTCTAAGAATTCTTAGTGAGTCATATTCCTTCAGATTCCAGTTTGATCTCTTCGATCTGAAAAAAAAAAAAGCAAACACCATTTTGCTTGGGGGGACATGGGGGAATTGTTTTCTACACTATTAACTTCATGTTATAGGCTGTTTTGGGCAATGTGCATATAATACATAGATAACCAGTTTATTTGAATGGGAGTGTGAGTAATAAGTAAAAACTTCTTGTTTTAATATTAATGTTGTTGTCTTTAACTGAAAATAAGGAAGTTTCCTTCTCTCTTGCTTATTAATGAATTTCATAAGATTTGTAGGACAGTCTCTTTCCAGAACTCTTATTCTGCATTCTGTTATTTTCTTTGTATATATGTATATAAAAATTTACGTATATATTTATAATTCTTCCTGTGTTCCTCAATTTTTTAGACAGTGCATGATATACATCAGAATAAGCATTTTGTAAAGATGTTACATGTATTTTTATTGTTTCATTATTCAAGTGGTATTTCTGAGCCAGAGAACAAGTAAACCAAGGTATAACTTGAGGCTATTTTCATGCTTTATATAAGCATTTAACATGCCAAAAAAAAGACAATAGTGTCTCTTTTTTCTTTTTTTTTTTCTTGCATTTGTTTCAATGTTAAAATAAAATTTCAGTTTATGTCAAATACTTTCATGTAATGTGAAGATTTATTTTCCTTTTTCTTAATTTTTTATAAAAAATTATTGGTATTGTCTCTAATTCCTGGTAACTTGGCAGCACTGCAGTGATGTAACTTGGGTACACACTGTAGTGCGATTGACTTAGTGACAGTACTCTGTCTTCATTTGTTCTGGTGTTTCTTTTTTTTCTTTCTTTTTTTTTTTTTTTTAAACTTGTCTTTTCAGGTGTAGGCATGTTATAAATGCGACTAAACAGAACTGTCTACATCTGCAAAGACAGAAACATGCTGCTTGCTTGTACGTACTGCAGAATTCTAATAGTTTTGTGCTATCTGTTAAATTCAGTGTGCTTTTTGCATTGTGGCACAAAACAGTTGTGCTGTGAGGGAAGCTGGCTGCCTGCCAGCCATCGACTATGAAATCCTGGATACCTGAGAGCTTATCAGTTCTTTTGCTTTGTAAAAGAAAAAGTGATGAAAATGTTGGTAAACTGCCATGAAGGTTTAAGGCTGCTGGAATAAGGAGCCGTGTAATCAGATTGGAAAATGGAGCTTGAGATTCTCTGCATGGGAAGCAGTCGCCTGTGGACCTACCGAGATGCTGTGCAAGTGCCCGAGCTGACCACTTTGTTAGCAAATCAGCTTGTTTGCTGCAGCAGCAGGGTGGAATAGGCTAGTCCTTGTGATGGTATGTAACACAAGTAATATCTCTCTCTTTGCACAATGTAATCAGCTTGCAATTAGCTCACTCTACATTAACCTTCTTGATATTTTTCCCTTTTGTAAGACTGCGCACTTTAAACAATTAACTATAGAAAGTAATCCTTCAAGCAAATCAAAGCAATCCTTTAATTTTATCACCCTGCAGAAAAAGTATCAGGTGGTCAACTGGTCTTCATCAGCTGCTGGAAATTCTCAGGCTCACTGTAGCGTGGAGAGGTTCTTTAACCCACTCACATTTAGAAAAATGTCAAGATTTTATATTTCTCACATAATATAATGCTGCATCATGAAGCTGCAATTGGAATTGTTTTAATGAATAGCGTTGAAAGAGCCCTTTCCTATACAGACAGCTTTTACACTTCTGTTTGTTTAGGCATTTCCATACACTACCTCTCAGAAAGCTTTGATGACACAGCCACTTGTACTGATAATTCCACTGCTTCACCTCCAGTGAACTTGATTCACTAAGGTTGGAGAGAACAAGGCTATCATTGCTGATCTTGTGCATTGCTTTTTAATCCTCTGCAATAAAAGCCAGATAATGGGAAAATTTGTGTGGCAGGCAAAGTTCCTTTTCGGTAGGAGAGTTAAAGTTTTAATGCCATTTGTGGAAATGTGAAAACATGGAAGCTTGAAGTTTAGCTAAGGAAAATAAAACTTTAATCAAATTAAGGATGCAGAACACAGTCTGCCTTGCTGCTATTTGAATGGCTTACACACCCAAAAGTTCCTTTGTCTATGTGACAGTTTGGGGTTTTATTACAGTCTTGAATTTTCCAGAGTCATCCTGTAAAACAGGTGACTATTTATACCCTGGTAATATAGCATAATAGGAATATGCGTGGTATTTCATGTAAAAGTTTGCTGCTATGTAAATAATTGTTTGACATGCCTTGCCGATTTCTAAACTTAAATCATTCAACAATTATGCTCATTTGAATAAGACCAGTGAAATTAGTGACAAAAATATTTAATAATATTGTGCATAAGCCTTATTCATATGCATCCATTATATGAAAATAAATACTGTAGGTTATCTAAGGCAATAACAAAGTGATCTGGAGCTCCTATCCAGATATTTTGTTTCGAGGACATTGGAAATGGTCAGCAGCTGCTTTGCCGCTCCCCACAAAAAGTCATTTCAGTCATTTCATTGAATTCTAGTAGATCAGAGCAATAAACTGAATTTATAATACGTGATCTCCTTTTACCAAAGATATCTGTGAAAGCAGTATTGACTGACTGTGTTAGTCATCTTTTATCTCTCTTTGTAGAATGTGAGCATGTTTTGAAAATACAAAGCCAGATCCTACTAATCATACTACATTTATCATATTTTAATGTTGCCTTTGGCTTAGTTTTAATGTGTATAAAAATTCTGGAATTTATGTGCACATCTGTTTTCTGTGTGTCCCAATTTAAAAAAGAATGCAAAAAAATAAATAAAAAAAAAATTACCTGCATACATCTTATGCTGCAAAGATCTACTTTATATTCTTTTAGAGGACAAACTCCATTAGATATGCACTTACTGTACATTGGATTGTAAATCTTACAATTTAATGGTAATTCAGTGAGCAGTTATTGCTTCTGTGGCCTTTTTTCTTTCTTTTTTGTCCCATCTCACTTGTGAAATAGGGTTACCCTTTACAAGTGTCACATCCATAGATTCATCTTTTGTACTCTATAGTTGTTCCTAGTGCATCATTCTAAGTGAAAAGAAAAATAGGAAGCCAAAGCTACAGGAGGGGCACTGGGGGAGGGGGTCTATACATAGAAATACAGCATATAGCAGGAGAAAGACCAAGGCAGTTTAGCATCAATCTAACAGATTAAAATTTTGCTGTAAAGGTACATTTTCTTTAACCTCATTCTCATTCATTTTTCCATACCACTGTAGCTAGCGTTTGAATTCCCAGGAAGCAGAAATGGTGTCTTAATGATACGAGCCTTTTTGCCTTGCTTACCCTGTTAATACTCTTATCCCTTTTTCTGATATGAAATACTTTTTGTAGAAACAATATACACATTTGTAAAGAAATTATAAAAGGATTCTCCTTTTGAAGATAATGAGTTCTCTTCAGGAACTGCAGGTTACGTGGAACACAAATGAGCTCTAAGTGGAGGGATTTAAAGTCCTGCTACAGCATTTAATTTCTTGAGGAAAGGAGTTCAGTTCAAGGTTAGCCTGTTATTGTGGCACTGGCAACTACTTCTCTCATTCCTGCTCTTCTGCCAGCAGTACCGCACAAAAGACAGTCATTTTTATTTAATGCGTAGGGAGGTATTAATCACTGCAGTTGTTTTCTCGCAAAAATTTGTCTTATCAAATTCATTGTTTCACCACTCATGACAATAATAGGTGTTTAATTACTCAATAAGAGCAGTTTATAGATTCCATTTTTCCTGTTTGCTGGACAAATGGTATTGATTTTGTACTTTGATGCAACATGAAACTGTATTAAACACAATCAGAATTCTAAGGCTGGCAATGTCTATCAGTTATGGTAACTGAGCTCCTTCCTAAAGAAACTGCATCTTCCAAATTTTCACTACATTTAAATTCCCAGGAGAATAAAAGATCTTTAAGGATACTTCTTTTATTACATGAGTTCTTGCTGTGCTTTTTCGTGTTTTTCACTGGCATTTATGATTGCTACAAATTTTATATGTTCAAGACTAATAGTTTATGTAGTATTTTTTTCAGATAACAATCTCTTTACAGTGGTAGTAAGTTGTGCACATTCCAACCTCAACAGATTTACCATTGTCTTATCCTACATTCGTGCCATACTTAAAAGCAAGATTTCCTGTGTGAAAAATAATATTGTACCCCAAGCTTGAGTTTGAATAGTAAAAATTTATAAGAGTAGGGAAGACAGCAGACTTCTTTTTCTATTTTTCCTAGAGCTTTCAGTTTTCTTCAAAGGGCAGCTATTAAGTCACATGTGGGTTTTTCTTTTTCTTTCTTTTTTTTTTTTTTTTTTATTTTTAGTGATGGTTATTATTCTACTGTCACTCATGGCATGTTATTGATATATCAATATCTGCATAAGCTTCAGACTCTCTTCAGGTAGGATTTTAGCTGATTTGCAAAAGTTGGCTCTCCAAATTATTGTTCAACATTTTCTTTGTTGGTCAGTACATTTTTAATTACAATTTCTTCTCTGCTACTACTGCTTTTGTAACAATTTCCAACTGGGAGTGTTTAATGTGTTCTTCTTTTGTGTTTGTTTTTGTTTCCAAAGAGTCAGAATTAAAAAGCATGAACTGAAGGTGAGCATACTCAAGTATCTGAATCAAGAAAAGAAGAATGATTCCTGTCAATGTGATTTCTTCTGTGCAAACTTGTTTAAGTAACCAAATCTTTATATGTTGATGCTTATTGTGTTTAAGCTTCTAGCTAAATAAATTAGATAAAATACTTAGTGCATAATTCCTACTTTTTCTTATTATTAATTTCTAGGTCCTGCTTGGAGCCTATTTTTCCTCATTAAGCTCAGTTTGGGTATTTCTCGAAAATACAGTCCAAATATCTTGATTGAGCAATAGTTTTTGAAGAAAACATGTCACAGAGGCATCTGTTAATTTTTCCTGTGCCTAACTGCTTTCAAAGAACAATTGAGATAGATAAAATAAATGCAAGTATAGGAAATATCCTTTCAACTGCCTACATAAGTGTGGTGTGATCTTGTTGGAGGGCATGGTTAGTACCAAGAAATACTTGTCATTTAATTACCTGGTTTTAAAGGAAGGAGAATTTTTGCTCACTTCTTTAGGAACCTTTTCATATTGCACAATTTCACAATATGCATATTAACATGCCTATGTCAATGTTTTTGCCATGATTTTTTCAAATCTTTTACAGAGTTTATCCCCCAAACTCTGAAAAGCTCCGATTCCTTATTTAAGCTTACTTTAAGAGCTTCAGTGGGACTACTTCTGCTTAAATTTAAGAACATGCTTAAGTCTTTGCTGGGTCAAACTTTATACTGGGTGGTTCTTCTTTTTTTCTCCTTTTAGACAGATGATTTATTACCTATGTGATCTGAATAACTTGGGCACCAATGGCTTATTCAATTGCTTGTGTTTTAGGTGGTGGGTTAGATATTCTTTGCTTTATGAAAATTAATAAGATTTTCAATTTCATAAACAGCAGGTAAGACATGAAAATTAAAAGGATGTAGGATGCACATTCAAATCTGTGGTGATGTCTCAGCTATCCAGATGTTACGGGAAAATTGAATAAATGTAAGTGGGATTCTGAATAATTGAATATATTGTTCTTATTTATTTGGATTACTGTAGCACTTAGAGGTCTCAACCAAGATGGTGACCTTGTTGTGCTGGTATTGTAAAAACATGTAGTGAGAGACTGTTCTGCGTCAGAGAGGTTACATTCTAAATAGCTGAGACGCACAAAGGTTAATAGGGACACAAAGAGGCGCTGAAATGTGAAGAGACTTGCCCAAGGTCATATAGCAGGTCAGTGGCAGAGCTGCGAGTTAAGCCTACATCTCTAGACTCCTATTGCAGTGTCCTATACACTAGATTGCCTTCCCAATGATTAAACTATCTGCCTTTAATAGCTATTGAGGGAAGTAATTGTCTTTGATTTAGCAGGGTATTTTGGACAGTGACATTTGACTGTGTTTCTGCTTGGTTCTTGCGTGTCATAGAAAATACTGAGATATAATTTGATAATATGGGGAAGAACACTAAAGCATGACTCTTTGTTTTGCCCCACTTATTGCAGATTTAGTAAATACTTTCTGAGAGGTGGACAGTGTTTCATAGAACGTTAGCTACAACTGCTGGCATTTCTTGCTGGTTTATGCACGTAATTTTGCATTTCAGGTGCAGCACACTAAATCAGAGGTAGAGCTAACCATGTTGATTGGGTCTCAGCGAATAATGTTTTAATTACTTCAGCCAAGCCATCCTGAAGCCTGTATCCTCCTTATGACAGTTCACTTCAGAAGCTACACTGCTTCATTTCAGTAACTTTATTACCATTTGGCTTAGAGATTGCTATTTCGCCTTGGCCACAGATTTCATCAGTTGCCCGGTTCACCTTTGTCCACACTATACTTGTGAAATGACCTGTTCCTTTAGTGCTTGTCAATAGTAAATTGCTGCATCCTCAGTGTCCAGGCTGAAGCACAGTAAAGAACACAACTCTTCGTTAAATTACTGGATTTTACACAATTTCTTTGGATTAAACCTGAATGTGAAAAGTCTTAATTACCATTTAATACTAAGTAATTAAAGCACTGACCAGGGTCAACTATATAAAACGCATCAGTTTGAACTGCCACCTGAGTAATAGGCGTGGTGATATAAAAAGTTCAGCACAAAAGCATGCTCTGCCAGGGTCACTGCTTAAATAGCTGTGGAAAGTGCAGTTTTTGCTGTAATTCTGTTCTAACAATTGCATCAAAATAATAATTTGTGAGGTGTTCATGGTTGGCTTCTCCAGTGTGATGTCAGGTGAATTATTTGAATTTGACGTCAGTTAAATTGTTTTTGTGGGATATATCGATAAGCAAACCAGTTTGGCTCAGATCTTTTCCTAATTTCATTTACATTCTTCAAAGTGAACCATCAAGTGTAATTTTTTCCAGCCTTCTCTTCAGGATGAGAGTTAAAGTTTAGGGAAGGATAGAAAATATAATGTGCATCAGTTGTGTGTTTATATTTTCATCTGTTTACGTATATACAATCACTGTTTTGTTGTAGCTCAGGTGCTGTATGCACTTAGATGAGTGCTTGCTTGTGAGTGTGTGTTTGGAAGTATGTGTGCACACAGTTATACTGAATAATTGGCTTAATAGCTATGGTTTTATATCCCTCTGTGTGTGTGTGTGTATTTATATGTATCTGTATATATCTCCCCGTGTTGTATGCTGTTATGAATGCTTTTCCTGTGCCATGCTTAGCCCCAGAGGTTCTGGTCTGGAGGATCATTTGAAAATTGTGCTGTGTTCACATTTAGTATAGTGGGGTTTTGTTTTGTTTTTTAAACTCTTAACAGTTTATTGATAGGGCCTGGGCAAACTGCTGCGCCTTCAAAGGACTCAATTAGCTTTCGCCAGGCTCAGTGTGTGTGCAGCAGGCAGCCCATGCATTAGCAATTGCAGGATGGGAACTGTAATGATTTTCACCTACTGACAGCTCCATGAGCATTAATTTTGACAACACCCTAGAAAGTAGGTAAGCGTGGTTATCCCCACTTTATTACTGAGGCCTCAAGAGGAAGGATTAAAGCCTCGATCCCACTGATAAGTGTGCAAATGCTTAGCTCTAATCATGTAGGCAGATGTATGTATTTGAGTGGAAGAGCCTTTTTCAGCAGTTAAGGACATACGTTTTCATCAAATTTTCTAAGTGAGCAGAAGATTTCCATGTCAGAGCTAGGTTTTGGGTCTGAAATTCTTGGTTCTGGCTTTGTTCTTCATACTTCAGCACCACTTTCAAATAAACTTACAAATACTGGGGTTTGTTATTTACTACAATGATTACTTAATATGCAATAGCAGGGTTGTCAGCTCTCATATTTCCAGCGAAGGTTGACAGTCATGAGTGTTGTTTGCTGTGAATTCACTTCAGTTTTGATGTGAATGTGGATCAGGTGTTTTACTCTGCTCTTTTGTTATTGTTTCTGAATGCACGTTTTGCTTTCACCTATGCTCTGTATGATTATGGTATACAAGGTCCTTAGCTGAGATTTAGGTCTCTCTGTACTGGATGCCCTACTTCTCTGTAAGAGCATATGTGAAGAGGATGCAGTTAAAGGCAACAGAAACAAAGTCAGGAGAAATGATTCTTGATTCTTATTACAACCTTGTTTGGAAACCATGGCTGCAACAGCTCACCCAGCTGTGAAAGGAGCCAATGTGCTTTTCCTCTAGGGTAGTTGGAAGTGAATCCCCCACCCCTCTAGGCAAGCCAAAATTTCCTTGAGGGCATTTCTTGGCAGAGCAGCCCTTGGGCTACCTCACTGCCTCCTGCTCAGGTACTCTTCTGGTCACTGGCTGCTGACTGTGAGAGCTGCATGTGGTTTTTGGAGGGGAGCTGGGATTCATTTCATCCTACCCTCCCGCCTGAGCTGCAGGAGTTGGTTCGCATCCAGCTCTACAAATGGAGCACTGCATGGGTAACTTAGGACCATATTGCAAACAGTGCCATGTGGGGCTGGCACAGTTGCTGCTGAACCCCCGTTCTTTTTTCTCCGGATGCTCTTAAAGCTCGTCTTTAACTTGACAGTTGCGGAGTGCACATTTTAAATAATAAATGGGAAATCCAACTTCCGCTCTAGTTTTTTGGCACTTGTTCATGATCTGCTTCTGTTAAGGATTAATATCTCCTGCTAGATGGGAATGAACATACTGATGTATGTTCACAGGCTCTGAGATAGTGTTCAGAGAAGTTGCAGGTTGTTTTATCAACCATATGCCTTTTCAGTTTTACACTTAGAACAGAACTAGCACAGTAATAAATTGAAACTTCAACTGTCAGAGTATTTCAGGTTCTGATAAATAGACACAGCAAGCCTAGCTATTTTTTAATATTCCTACTATGATGAAATAAGTTTAGCTGAATGATTCCAGAAAGATGAACAATTTCAGCATACTGAGCAAGGAAAAGGGAACCTTGCGATACTAAGAGATTCACTGATTAAACTGTAGAAATTATGCCTCAGGCTGTGCTGTAGTTGGAGCTTCCTATAAAACTGTGTTCTTTTCATAACATAGCTGATAGACACAAGGCAATATCAAAATGTCAGTCATTCAAATTTAGGCATTCATAAACACATTTCCAAAAGTGTTGCCTGATTTTGCAGGTGGCAAAATAGAGGCTGAGAAAAGTTGCTTGAAAAGCACTGTGATCTAGCAGACAGTGTCTCTTGTGGTAGTCAGATGGGATTACTGAATCTCCAAGGCTAACTTGTAAATTTTGAAAACATAGTGGGGCCAAAAAAGAAAGGATTTATTAGTGTATTTGAAATTGTTTTCAGTTCACTTGGTTACAGATTGATGACAGTAACACCACTTTTTTTTAAACCAGACCTAGGCTTCCAAAGTATTTTCATATCCTCTGGTAGAATCTGTTGGAAATCTGTTCACAGGACCCAGATCATCATGGCTGGAAAAACCTGGACTGCAAAAATCAGTGTGATGATAAAAAGAACCCACAGTTTTCCAAGCCCCTTGTTTCAAGACTTAGTTTGACAAGTTCAGAATAGCCCTGCTGTGAATACATGACACAACTTTGAAAAATTAGAGCTCAATTTTTCTGTTTATAAATATGCTGGTTCTTTATTCTCAGAGATTAAAAAAAAATAGCCACTAGCTTAAAATTACACACTAACACATAAAGAACACTTTTGCTAAGAGCATATGTGTGAAAATGGTCTGTAGAGCCTTACCCCCCTGCATACAAACAGAATTAAACAAATAGCAGCAAGCTGGGTTTGGGTTTGGTTTTTCATGTTCTGGTAAACTCTCCTGAGGACAGACTAACTACATGACATTTTAGTTTGTTCTGATGAGGTGAAGGTTAGTAACTGGAAGAAAAAAGAAAAAGAATTATGATAAAGATTGATGCTCAACATAAAGAAATATTTAAATGCTCTTAACAATTGCAGACTTGAACTTTTCGATGTACAAACCTATTCCACTGAAAGGAAGGTGCTGAGTGCAGGCATATTTCCTTCCAAGTGAGTAGATCTCAATTCTGATACATGCTTGACACAGTTTTAAAAAATAAATATTAAAAATTGATGGGCAGAACATGGAATTGTTTGGTTCTATTAAGAAATTTCAGCGTTTATCTAAGTAAAACTGTTAAGCTGTAACCTGTATCCTTTCACTTTGGTATATATCAAGGGTAAAGGTTCTAACCAATCCTTTTCCATAATCATGGGCTGCAATTAATTGCAACCTAGTTTGTTTTAAAAATCCATTAAGAAATCATACCAGATGAACAATCACTAACGTAGAAAATCTGATGCATTAAGAATTATAGGCTTGCCATGTAAACTTTGCATGGCATTTAACAACACTTAAAAGAACATTAAGACTGACTTATATGTTACGGCAGTGTTCACAGAAATGAAAATTAGAGAAAAAATTAACATACAACTAAACCAAGCCTGTGTCCTTCTCAGTAGGAGAGAACGTTGATTGTCACCGTGCAGCAAAAAAAGCTTTTGCATGATCTTATGACAAAATGGAGGATGTTAAATTAATTTTTACTAACTAGAAAGTGATCACATAATACTGCAAACCAGTTGCTAATGTGAAAAAAAATGTTTGTATTCCATTAAAAGAATACAAAATAAACAGGGAAAAAAAGTCATTTGCTGTTCTGGAGGGAGATAAACTCAGTCTAAATAAGTTGTCTGAGTTCTTGCATAGCATCGCAGCTGCCACAAAGCAGCCCTCGTAGGCTGCTCACTACAGCATTGGGCAATTGAGGTACAATGAACATTTCAGATACCTAAACAGTGGGTGCACCAACCAGAAATCTTTCATCTGTTCCTAAAATGAGGCAGGAACATATACTTGAATCAAAAATATATGTTTGCAAGCATGATGGCCATAACAAGAAACATACGAGCTTAGATTTGAGACGTGCCTGTTGACCTCTTGAGAGAGGTCAGTAGTGCATGGTAGAGAAGAGTGTGAGATCCTGCAAATGTGTAGCTATGCAAGAGCTGCAGGCATTGCAGCAGAAGGAAACATATCCCTGCACCACCATAGGCACTGTGGGACTGGGCAGCAATGCTCAGCAGGGTGTTTAGTTTCCAAAGGGATGTAACTCTGTTTGCACTGTGTAAATCTATTGAATGACAAATAAGAAAGTTTTAACTGATTGCCATAATGTCTAGCCATTGAAGCAGATTTAGGAAGGGCTTTCATTATACAGTGGACAATTGTTAGCTATTAGCTGGAAATATGCTAATGAATCTAATAGGAATAAAATAAAAAAGGCTTCCATAGAAATTGCTCAAACTATCACACTTAATAGGCAGTGATAATCCTTCTCTAGTTTTTTTAATCACTCTGTCAACTTCTAGAGAAGTAATATTTTTTCACTGTCAAATTTCATAGATTGGAAATGTCTTAAAATTGTAATTTCCAGTAAATTTATGTAGAGTTTTTCATAGGAATACATATGCTGCTGCGGGTACTGAATTAGAAAGTTTTTAAAGGAAATAATTATAAAAGTAGAACCTTCCAAGGCACGATCTTCATGGAATCAGTCAGTTGGAAAGTCTGATGTGTGGTACCTCCAAAAAAGTTACGCCAGAAAGCAGTATGGTATTTAATTTAAAGATAAGAGAATTGTAGACATTATCTGGAAAAAAATGGTAATTATTTTTTCCTTTTTGGACAGGCTTATAAAGTACAACTGATGTGATGGAAGGAGAGAGAGCTGTTGTATCCTAGCAATATTTAATGACAGTTAGGAAGGGCTGAGGAATGTAGGCAAAGGTTTTGCAATGGTTGTCCTTGGTCTGAAAGGCCCCATGGGCCTGCTCATGGGCCACCTGACAGGGAGCAAAATCCTGGTTCTGGAGCTTCAGGAGAGTAGCTGTGGGATGCTGTGGTTGCATGTTCCACAGTTTAACTTCTGCATCGTCCTCGCTCTGTCATCAGGCTCCTCCACACATTTTACTATTTAATGGTGGTGGTGGTTGTGGTCAACTTCTGGAGGCAAAGGGGCAGCAAATGCAGTTTTATTGTGAGAATTATACCTCTGCTGAGACAATAGTAGCTGAGGAGAGAACTAGGGTAAATGTATGACTGGCGGAAACTACCATGGGTTTAAGTTGCTTTTGCGTCATTTGCACTGTAGCTTTTCAGTAGCAGTCTTTGCATTGCTTATACACTAAAAGCTTCATTCAAGAAAATCGTATATAGGAAATAGTTTAAATTAAGTACATAAGGATGTTTCAACATTTTTTAATGGAGGTGCTGCCTTAGATGGAGTCTAGACATGTTAATAATTACTTCCTGTAGGTAAATACAAGAAGTTATTTGAAATCTCTCTTCTTAAAATGAAAGTATTTGTAAACTTACATGTGAAACTACTAATGAGTAACAAAGCATTTTCAGTAGTACTTAAATGCATTACGGAAATGTAGAAGAATATTCCCTATCATGTTCTTGTGCCTTACATTTCCAGGTATACTGCAGTCATTAAATCCTGAAAATTGGCTCCAAATACATCAAAATTAGGAACTCCTTTGCACAACTTTCATTTTCAACTCTTCTTACAAGTTGATAATTACAGTATTTAACCTTACTCTCTGTTTATTAGAAAAAGGTTGGGTTTTTTTAACAATTACAAAAATGCTAAAGCAGATGAAGCAGTTATTTTGACAAACAGTTTGAAACATTCTTGCCTAAGTTCCACAAATACAAAAGCCAGCTAAATAATCACCCTGACCAGATTTTCACACGAACCTCACAAAGGATAATTACTCTGGTGTTTTAACATGGGGCAAAGAAAGTTATAAAATTAAGGCATAAGAGGCACTATTCCTATTTTGAGAACATAGTAGAAAAATTGGCACGGGATTTTTATTGCCGTCATTATGTAGGTTGGTTTTTTTTTTACTTTCACATGGTTGAATTTATTTATTGTTTTTTTCAGTCTCTTAAGCCTTGTGTTTAGTGGCATGAATCTGGGCAGAGTGGGTAAGGAACTGAAATCCCCTGATGTATTAATAGTATGTTTTTGAAGTTGTGGATGTTTGTATCTGTTTTAACTCTGCAGCTTTTGTCACCTTCCCCCTCACTAACTCTCTCTCCCTATGCCTTGTGTCTGGTAGATGAAGAACATCCATTTAAATGCTGGCAGCACTTTACCAGTTACTACGTTAAAGTAAGGATTATGAACCATTGGTTGGTGTAGGTCCATTGCTAGCTGACATCTT